>PVKP010003440.1:0-108846 GCA_004027715.1 Plecturocebus donacophilus
CGTCCTTCCCCCTCCGCCCTTCAATCCACTGCGTTCACTTGCTCTGAGCGTGCCATGACAAAGGGGACACAAATTACAGAAGAAAAACTTTAAATCAGCTACTGGTCGCCTTTATTTATATGGCACGTTCAATTGTTCTTGTTTTCTTAATTGCCCTTGCTTCTGCCACAGACATGTCATCATCGTGCTTTTCATAGTCCTTAAGTGCTAGTTTACCGTAAAATAGCTCTAAGTGCGTTTTGTTGGTGGAGGAATTGAACACAATTTGAAAACTTGCTTCCAATGACGCTTCTCTGACCGCCTCTGTAAATACTTGGGCCTTTCCCCCTCCAGGAGCGCAAGCAGATTTTCTCGGGGCTCTGTTTTTAAAGAACGGAACAAGTAAAGTGCTTTCATTTTCTGTGTTCTTTCACCTTTATTCTTTGAAGATAAGAAAAGGGCTATTTTGCACTCTTGATGTCTCTTAATTACCAAGACTTAAAGGAATACCTCACAATTTGGAACTAATTAACAATATAGTTCCATCTTATATGACTTCTTTCCTTGAGTTTGGGCAAAACTGTTTGTGATATTTCTTTGTCTTGTACTTCAAAAAAAAAAAATCCTATTTATCTTGGGTAAAAGACACCGCATGCTTTAGCATGCCAATTTCCACCAAAAGGAACTATTCTATACATGGCTAGTTTTCACAATGAATGATGGGGGCACATGGGCTCAATAGTTTACAAGTCAAATTTTTATAATATATGCATTATTTATGAAAACACTTCAGATATGTACTTTAAAAACCCCAAAGCTTGTTTAACTGTCAAATCAAATGCCTGAGCTGAAAATTGCATTTTGTGTGCATCAGAATGCTAGGAAATATCATGGGAGGTTTGTGCTCTATCCAGGTCACAGAAACTGATATGGTATTCTTATTTGAAAATATGATTATTTATGATGTTCTTTCTGCTCTGCAATTCCTTTTAAGTTTATCATCGTGGCTCCATTCTTGCTGCTTTTTTCCCCATACCTTTTGCATTATTCCTCAGCTGTCTTTATCCGCTTGCATATTTGCTGTTTCACATAATCTCACTGTCACTGTTTTCCATTTATTTTTTTCTCACTCTCTATTTTGCCCCCCAGAAACATATAAAAAAAGTAATTTTCTGATTTTTCCACTTTGCTTACTCTCAGCAGAGCGCAGCTAAAGTCACTAAGAAGGCTCTTTCCAAAAAAGAAAGCAGAGGAGTCTCAGCGTGAATTCTCCTTCTTTTTAGGCATTCAAAAGCATTTTATAAGCCATTGTCTTTTTTTTCCCCCTCCTGAAATCAGTGCTGTGTGGCAAATTGTGCAGAATAGAAATGCCTATAATGAATGTATTTAGTACTGGGTCACGCTGATGAACATTCTGCCCCATGAATAATACTGTTTTACAAGTTAGTAGCCCTTTCAAATTGCTGATCCCCAAACCCTATAGGCAAACTAGGAAAACTACCACAAGCAAGGGGGACTTTAGAAACCCATAGCCATCTGGCCTAGATCTCTAACAATCTGAGCCAATAATTATATCAATTCAGGCTTTAGCGAACCCCTTTGCAAACACCAAAAGAGCAAAGAAAGGAATTAGTGACTATTCAAAGTTGGGGTGAGAATTCAAAGATAATCTAATTCCATTAGTTCTAGGAAAATTTTCTTTGAGAATTTGATAAGTCTACCCCCAAAAGAACTCCAAGAGCAATGGATTTGATTACCTTAATACAGATTTTTTTCTATGCTTAAAAAGTAAAAATAATAAAAATTCCTTTTATTTCTGACAGTGGCCTTGAACAGAAATAATCATTGTGAAAAAGAGCTTCAGTGTAACTTACTGAAATATTAAATGAGTTATAAATTAATATGTCCTCTGAAATAATATGTTTCTATGAGTAGGTCTTTAAAGAACTTGGTATTTGTTCACCAGTAATGGCTTTTTTCACTTACAATATCATCCTTACCACATATTATTTCATTTTCAGCTTGCTAATGTTTTCCTGAGAAGTCATATGTATCTACTCGAAAGTGTAGTGCTTTTGATTTATCCTTAGTCTGCACTGATCTGTTCTTCACACGTTTTTTCACCAAAAGTACAGAATTAAAAATAAATCATTTATTTGTAATATTGTATCTCTAGTTCCAACCATTTAAATTTTCCTCATTTGTCATCCCTGAAAAGAAAACAAAGAAACTATCTCCCAAACTATTTACAACCTGTGAAAGGGTTTATATCAGGGGAGAAAAACTGATAAACTTCAATTAGTTGTTATCTAATATGACCTGATTGAACTTCATTGCTCTGGAATTTGATAAAGTCATGAAAAAGTGGCAGAACCTCTAAAACAACTTCTCCGATAACTAGCAAGAAAGAGTTGATTGAATGTTTCTTAAAGTTCATCCTCTTTTGATAAGGCAGTCTCTGTTGACAAAGAAAGGAAGTGGTTCCTCTCGAAGATTGTGCCCTCTTGAGTAATGTTAAGCACAACAGCAATTGCTTCTAAGCTCCTGGAGAATCGTTGATACATCCATTCAGTTGTGCATATTTTACTATGAAGCCCCTTTTACCACTTCAGTCTAATTGGGCTGAAAATTGCTAAACCCAGATAAACGTTATCGACTGGCATTTACAATACATCTTTCACCTCTACTAACACCTCCATTGTGCCATTTACTTTTATTAGTTTTGTTTAAAGGAAAATTAAGCTTTATAATTCTAAATTTTAATGATTTTATTTCTATTGAAGAGGTAGGAAAACCTAGAACTCAGTTGTAACACTCAAATTTATCAGCATTACATGAAGAAAAATGTCTCTTTTGGTACTGGAATACAAGATGAAAGTCACTAAAATTTCTTGCAAGCAGATATATATTTTGTTTTTAGATTTTTTTTGCTATTAATTTGTATTAGAGCATATGAGATAAAAAGGTAGGTTAATAAATATTTGTTTTTATCTCACCGTGTATCTTTCCCACCATCAAAACAATGATATGAGTCATACAATCTTCTGGTTGATTGGCTTAGTTTACAATCTTTCCTCGTAGCATTTGTTGTGAAACATCTTGTAGAAGAAAATCTCGGTCCTGCTTGACACCACATGGCTGTAACAAGCCAAAATAATTACTCTCCATCCTGGAAAATTAGGGATAAAGGCTTTGCCATACAAAGGTTAGTAAAGTTAAGGAATTCCAATACTTTAGACCTGCTTAAGATAAAGAGCTTGCTTGGCTTTTTATATGAGTCCAACAAATAGATGACTGTGGGTACCACCAGTTGGTAGTTATGTAATCCTGGACAAATGATTTAATTTCTCTTCAAATGTATAATCCTTTGTGAGGCAGGAGTAATGATTTAACTCTAAAAAATTCCTTTCAGAATTTAAATGACTAACGGCTTTCCACAAAGGCTGGCCCAGTAGACATACAACAAAGGTGAGTTTCCTTTTTGTAACCTGTATGTGTTTTTCTTCCTAAAACTCATTGAAGGAAAAAAATGTGGATGATAACCACAGAACTTGGTGGTTCTCAGACTTTTGGTTTAGATGCATACATGATTTTATGTTGAAAAGATACAGATCTCTTCATTTTGATTTATAAACGTCACCTGTGAAACATAATTGACAAAACTAATAGTATTGAACTGTGATGATCTTGAAAACTTATTTCCTGATGGAAATTCCAAGACCTACCACGTATAGTCAACTATACCTCCAGCCCTTAAGCCATAAAAACATATCTAGAAATAAAATTAGAAGTCTTGGAGGTGCTTATTTTTTATATTTGATAGTATACACATCCACTATTTGCCTGTTCTCAAGGCATTTGCGCTAAACAGTCGTGTTTCTTTAAATATCACATGAAACTATAGTAGGAAGACAAAAGGGTATGATTTGATATATTTTGGCAGTGACAAGGAAATATAAAATTTGCAAATAAGATTTATATTTAAAAAGCACCCTTAGGCCTTTTGTCAATCACATTACATCTCTCTTTGTTGTTCTTCCTGTGTTCCATTTACTAATAGATTTAAGAATATAATAATGAAAAGTCACTGAACAATATGAACTCTTTATGAGACCAAATTTATTAACATAAGATCAAGGTTTGGGAAATGAAAATAGATCTCAAACTCTCTTTAGATGTATGTAACAGAAAGAGACTTTAGTTGAATTCTGATCAACACTGAATACAGTAAGTTCCCATAGGAGGGCCACATGCCTGGAAGCATAGCTGTGCTAGTGCCAGGAGGCTGCACAAACCAGGAGCCAGGAAGAGTTGGAGTCTATGAAATTCAGTGACAGGTGCTAGGTCAATTTTGTCTGAGTGGGCAATCAGTATTTAGGATGTTCTGCCAAAGGTAATATGCCAAGTTCCAGCAGGTGACTTAGGGTCCGGCAAAAGGTAATCTGTTGAGTCCAAATGAAAGGCATGTAGGTGAGCTGCTATTCCAAACAATAGGACTTCCTTCAGGACTTCCAAACAAGGCAGGTTATGAAATTCAGGATTAAAATGGGAAGAACGAAACAGGTATCTAGAGGTTCGATGTTTTACAAATGCACGTATACTAAAGGTCTACTCAAAATTGGAGACCAGATTGCAAAGTTAAACTAGATGGCAACAAGATTGATTTTTAGGATTATTCATCTGAACTGTTGTAGACTTCCTTAAATTCCTTCTTTTCAGTACAGTACCTTGAGACAAAAGCTAAGCCTACATAGAGTGTTACTACAGTTGCAGGTGAGAAGATTTGTGGAAAAGAGTCAGGGGGAGGCTAAACCTTTAAGTGAGTTGAGTCTCAATTTTTAGTTAGGCGTTGCTATTCAATGTATGGGCTCTGAAGCAGCATCATGGACATTAGCTGGAAGCTTGTTAGAAATGTAGAATTTCAGACCGTACTCTAGACCTACTTAAACAAATTCTGCATTTTAATAAGGTTCTCTGGTGATTCCTATGTACATTAAATTTTGAGACATTGCTAAGAAGAGTAATCTACTGAGTGAAGTGGTGAAAATTCTGACATGATGGTACTTAAATGCTCTGTGCTGTGAGATTTTTTTTCCTTCAGGGAGTTTAGAGACAAATCGCACATGGAGAAGATTACCAGAAAAAGGGCCAGAGCTTAGACATCATTAATTCAAGAATATAAGTAGAAGTGATATAAGAAAACATGTGTTTAGTTAAATTCACAGAAAGAAGAGAGAAATTAAGCTTCCCTTTGGATCTAGTGTTTTATAGCAGCTATCATCCAGCTTATCCATTAGCCAGCACAATTTTCATCAGTAAGGAAAATGCTTTTTAGAAAAAGAGATGTAATACTTTTGAAAAGCTGTTTCTGAAGCTATTTCCAATGTCCTAATACTTATATGTATATTTGTACATATGTATATGTTTAGGAATCTCTGGTTGAGTGTTTTGTATCTTTCAAGTACATATAAATCACAAGTTTGCTTTATGTTTTCTTCATGGCAACATTCCTTCTTTTATCATTCTTTTATCCTATGGGAAAGCAAATCTTGAGGATACTGTTTATTTTATCCTTAACTACTTCCAGCTCAGAGTTAAGAATACAAATCGAAGTGTGACAGAAAGTTTATTGCCAATGCTTGACTCTTTTGTGTTTGTGTTAAAATCTACTTCATGTACAATGTTTCTGGATGCTGTTAATAAATACTCATTTATCCAATCATTTTTTTTTTGTTCTAACTAGGAGTATCACACTGTTCAAACAGCACCTACTCTTAAAAAAGAAAGTTTTTATTGTACAAAGGAGAAGTGTTGTCACTTAGAAATATGAGCATACACATTAACAAAAACCAAGTCAATGATATTTTAGGATATATTAGACTAAAACTTTTTGAAAAGTTTAAATATAGTATGTTAAGCTTGAATAAGTGATAAATATCAGCATCAAATATGTACAAAACTTACTATTAGTAAATACCATGCAACTTCATAGTCCAATTTCTTATTTACTAGAACTTGTGAGAAGTTATTCGCTGGTTTTTCATCCATCAGTTGAAACACTTTTGACAAGGAGCAATCAAAGCTATTTGTAGTGTAGTTAAGAGCAGTGTTATCAAATTGAGGGATGTTTAATTTTACAAGAAAAGGAAAAAATTCAAAGTCTTCTCTCCAAAAGCAACTTTCATCCAGAAATGATTAAAATTTCATAAAATAAAAAAAGATAGAGATTTAGAACATCTAGTAGATAGTTAGCTATAAAATTCATTTCTGAAAATACATGTGCTTACCATTTCTTTACTAAATTACACAGAGAATAAACATGTCCCATCTAGGTTTTACACAATAGATATCTGAAGGTATATGAATTAAACAGAAAATATTTCAAAGGGACCAAAACGGAGGAGAGTTGTTAGACCTTAACTGAAAATAATGCCTATTTCCTACGAGACTCATAGCAGGCCACCATTTGTGACAATATAGTGCCTCTTTTATCATCATCTAGTATTTATTTTGAATTTGGGTAAGTTATTTTAATTGTAATAAACTAATCAATTATAGCTGATAGTCTCTATCTGAAAGAATTTAATCTTCAAAGTAGATTCCCGTTTAGGCAGTGAAGCCTGATGGCTTACTAGAGGTATATTCTAAAATGTAGGTAAAAGAGCAAATTTAGAGTTTACATGTAGACTATCTATAATGGTTACATCTTATCTAGTATTTGAATGTAAGAGTCTTGGAACATAAGAAAAATAAAGGTAATAGTTATTGAATCATATTGAGCGCCAAGTGTGCTATACATATATTTCCTTTAATTCTTACTATAATTTTACTAATGAAATGTTGATGATTGTTAGAAACATGAGGGATATAAGTAATAGAACCCACTTAAAATTGTCAAAAAGAGCAAGTTTATTATTGCAAAACAGGAGATAAACAGAGATAGGACATTTTCAACACTGGATAATTGAGCAGCTCAATAATGCAATCACGAACCAGGTTGCTCCCATCTTTCTGCTATTTGGTATTCAATAGCTGGCTTGTTCTGTTTCCTTAGATTCATTCATGTTCCCAAGACAGCTGCTACAGTTCTAGAAAATATATCTCCATTCAGCTGAATATAGAGTTACAAAAAAGACAGCATCTCCTAATCTTCTTTCATCAAGAAATAAAATGTTTTCTAGAAGCCTCCTACTGATATGCTCCTAAAGCTCATTGGTCAAAATTGTTTCACATGTCCTTCATTAACCAATCTCTAACAAAGAGAAAAAGTTGTTGTAATTGGCCTAGACTAGAAAGTTTTAGTCTTGGAGGAGAGGAATAGCTCCTTTCCTTCCTGAAGGGCAAAGTGCTAAAATACAGTGTTCATTTAACAAAGTAAATTAGAGTGGGTATTGAGTGGAGAACAAGGTGTGTCTGCCCCATTAATCCTAGAATCATTATGTTTAAGGAAACTAAGACACAAAGTTTTGCCTAAAACATAGCTAATATATAGTAGCTATTGAAATTTTATACTTATATTTGTCTCCAAAATCTACTTCTATACAGTAATGACTTGTTTCTTAGATATTAAATGAAAAACACTGTCATATTTTTTAATTCTTTTATCTTCCAAAATTGTTAAGCTATGGGAGAAAGACAATCAGTGTACATTAAGGTAATTTGTCTTGTGAAAAAAATATTTCAATCTATGCAAGAAAAAAATCTGTTTTTTTCCTTGGGATGATACCCTTGAAGATAATCAGTGCTACAGGCTTCACTGAAGTGATTCTTAGGCAGAGGTGGGAGAAAACTGAGGAGGTAAAGATAGACTTGGTCTTTTTACTGTCTCTAAATACACCCCACACGCCTTAGGTATGGTGTCTTCACATACCACGTACTGTTTCCCTGTGACTAGCTTCATATAAAAGGAAATACAATTGAATCATCTTTAGTTAAAGGTGTGAATAAAAAGTGAGAAGCTGGAAAAAGGAAAGTAGACATTCAGATTCTTATTTACGTTCCAATCAGAAACACTCCAAACTTTGAGCAAAAGCCAATCAGGAGACTGACACAAGGGAGTAGCATAACACAGTACAGGAGACACTGACCTGAGATCAAAGAAACTGACTTCTCACTCAACAACTCTTTGATGTTTTATCATTGTGCCATCATGTCTTTGCAGTGATAGTCACTCTTCACATATATTTTCTTGAATAATGGATTAGATCCTAAATTTGGGAGGAAGACATAAAAAGTATACCTGGATACCCAGTTTTACTTTGAGTATCCAAGGGTATATTATTTATTTTGACAGACTTTTCTAGAAACTCTGCTTTTGGCTGTAAGGCTAAATGAAAGACTCGAACCTGCTTGGTAAAGAAGACAATATAATTTAAGGCAAGCAAATGTGCTTTATCTTCTCAGCCAAAGTACTGGATTTATCTTTCCAAATAAACACAAATCTCAACATGTCTCCCCTTTTTTTCTAGAGCAGTTCACTAAATCACAATAAAATATTTAAAATGATCTTACTGGAGAATGATAAACTTATACAGAAATTCCTGATTTTAAAAAAGAGAGATGAAAAGTAAACGTATTTGAGCTTTCTCATAAATAATCAGCAACTACAATACTTGTTGTGGTTCTTTCTGTTTTGCTGTAACTCGACAATGTTTTAAATTCAAAACGTTTCTGCTAGGTTTGGATTATGATTATTATGCAGGAACATATCCCAGTATAAACAGCTTGCTTGGCATTTACATATTGCTCCCACATGCTTCCATATCTGACTTCTCAGTAAGTCAGAAGCACATACTTTATTGTTATGAAAAGAACACAGTTTTCTATTTACTATAGAATCTCGGGTCTTTACAAACAGAATAATCCAGCACCACAGCGCTTATGCAGCCAAAACCTGAATTGATGATAATGATATAAACTTGCAAAGCATGTAAATATTTCAATCTAAAATCTGTACTGTGAATGCGAGGTCATCAAAGGTTTTCTATAATGAATTCAGAAATTCCAGCCTAACTAATTGCTTTTATAATAATGAGGGTCAACTAGCTGAACAAAAAGTGAGAACGTAAGCAGCTTTTGTTTAACCTAGACAGAGACAGGGAGCCTCTTTCCTGGGGTGGTGTAAACAGGACAAATCTGCCCCATCTGCAGTTGCCATTCAAATGAACCTTGTTTTCTAATACTAGAAATAGGTCCGTTATTTCATACAAGGAATACATACCAAGATTTCTAAAAGTCAGGTATATATATACATCCTCAAAAGTGAAAGTAACTATTCAGTAGTAGAGTTTCTTGCAATTTTACACCATTTAGCTATTCTCATGGAGAGTCCTAAACTGCCATATGGAAAACACTGCCACACACAACTGAAGGGCCAGTGTGTGAGAACCACTTTTAATTTTTCTTGCCTTCATTCTGATTCTCCATTTTGTTAAACAGGGCATTCTGGCCTTCCTAGTTTTAGATATTTAGCAAATTTTTTTTTTTTTTTTTTTTTTTTTTTGAGACGGAGTTTTGCTCTTGTTACCCAGGCTGGAGTGCAATGGTGCCATCTCGGCTCACCACAACCTCCAGCTCCTGGGTTCAAGCAATTCTCTTGCCTCAGCCTCCTGAGTAGCTGGGACTACAGGCTCGCGCCACCATGCCCAGCTAAGTTTTGTATTTTTAGTAGAGACGGGGTTTCACCATGTTGACCAGGATGGTCTCGATCTCTTGACCTCGTGATCCACCTGCCTTGGCCTCCCAAAGTGCTAGATTATAGGCGTAAGCCACCACGACCGGCCAATATTTAGCAAATTCATACTACTAAACGACCAGTGGGCAACAACTCAAACTTAATAAAAGCAGTTCATTCACAGAGCATTTTTCCAAAGTTATTTTTATTTTAAAAATACTTATTTATAACAATTCTAAGCCTTAATTTTTTAAAAAAATTTTTCTGTAGGATCAAAAATGGCCCCTTTTCTGAAGGTCATCAAGAACTCTATAATTTTGTAAATCTGCTGTAGAATAGATCTTAGTGGGGAGTTACAAGAGAAAATGGCAGGCATGCTTATCAGAAGAATATGTATCATATACTGAACATCAGTCTTTCCATGTTAAGTCATTAACTGTTTTGGGTGCAGATAGTGCTTCATAAAGAATCAGATATTCCATTCCTCTAGTATGGTAAAACTGGTGCCATAAAGTCATTGCAAAAGACAGCAAACAACTTTGTTATTGTAATGTGCTTTTTTTTTTTCTTTTAACAATAGGTCTAGCAGGTGGCATGTGGCTATGGCTGGGTCTATCTCCACCTCCAGGGTGCCAAGATGTCCCTCAAAGTTTCTGTGGGAGGAATTTGTTGGTAGGATTTGGATTGTAAAGGCACGCGAGCATCTGCTGCCGCCCTGGTCTCATTACCATTCACACAATTAACTCCTGCAGCTCTCAGCTCAACAGCCAGAACCAAGGACTCAATTTTACTGCCTCTTTGACAATGCTCATTATCATTCATCTAAACTTAAGAGTTCCCAAGCTTTCAACTCAGTGGAAAGTTTTCTTGAGGGAAAGAGATCACACAGAAGCCTTTGGAATGAAGAGAGAAGGAACAAAACAAAACAAAAAAAAGAGAGAGAGAGAGAGAGAGAAAAGAAAAAGAAAAAACAAATGATTAAGGACCTAAAATAAACACCTGAAAGTAACTGAGTTTCTGGAATGTGTAATTTTATTTCATTTTATAGTAACAAGTCACACCTTTAAAGACTGCATCATATTTCAAAGGCCTATGTTTGGTCTTCTAACATTTTCATTTAAGGAGCTATGATCAGTTAACAACAATACTTATTTCTACTGTCCTTATTGATAACTAGGTTCAATTTTGCATCTAGTGGAAGCTTTGGCCAAAACTACAACTGTCTGAAAAAAAAATAATTTCGAGTAATTTTCTGTAGAGAGTAAACAGAATATTTCACTATTCAAGGAGAGAAAGATTCATGAAAGATGACAAATTCAGGAAAGCCTGTATTTTTAAAGCCTCAGCAGTCTGATTATGTTAAACTTCATAAATATCAGCAATTCTATCTGAAAATTAAAACTGTACTGTCCCATTTTTGTCTCATGATAAATACTTACAAACTGCAGTTTTTAACAAGTTTACGTTGGGCAAGAGTGAGGTGATAATACATGATTTTTTTCTCACTTAAATAGCAGAAGCCTATTATTTATTGACATGTAGGCTACAAAGAGGTCAAAAGAAAGTCTCCTTCCTTGATGTTAAATGAGTGTTACAAAAACTGCACCTTCCCTTAAAGATATAACTTAATTTTGAAAAAGAAGCATTTAAAACAATCTGCTCAAATGAAATAAAGCCTCTTTGTTTGAAACAACAGAAGAATGATTAGGCTGCTAAGAGCTGTGGAAGCAGTGCTGCATAGTGAAAGCTATAAAGATTAATTTGTATTTTTGCAAAAAAAAAAAAAAAAATAGGTGGTGAAAAAGAAAGTTTACCAAACTGTCTCTTTCTAGTAGGTAAACTTTTACTTCAATGACTACAATTAAAAATACATATTTGTGATAGCGCTATTGAAAATTTTGTATATATTTAGCCTTATATTTTCATAGAAACAGGAAATAATCTTATGGATCCTGATTACATTTCTTTTCCTTTACATGCCATAAATCAAAACTTAAAATTTCATTACTATATATACATTTTTAATATAGCATTAAGAAAAAAGAAATTTTGATTAAGATTATAGAGTTTGTTTTAAATTACCTAATTTTCTAAACCATTCTATGCTTCTCCCCAAAATGGAAATTTTCTCAAATAAACACAGGAGAAAATAAAATTAATGTTTGGGATGTGATATAATTCAAACTCACCAACATATAGATGGGGAAAAAATCTTCATTTTAAATATTCTAATGCTTATAGTTATAACTCATGGGTGAAGGATAGGTCACGTGTATTTGAACCTATAGAAAATGAATTGCCCACTAGCTTCTTAGACAAAATAAAAGTGGGTATCTGAGTTCCTTATATTTTTGTCTTGATATAAGTTATCACATGCATTGAAGAAATTGTGTGCACCTAGATTTTTTAACAGAATAAAACACTCGGTCATTTTCTATTATGCTAGAAGTCCATTATAAACATCTCTGGTTATTTACAATATTCACAAAGACTTACACAGTCAGACTGTAAACCCCAATTCTGACTTCTCTGTACCATGCAGAAGTGTGATTGCAGAGTTTTCTAAAAGTTGCATCCACACAAATAAAATTTATGTAGTTGTTTCTTGAATTCTGGTACCCACATGAAATGCTGTCTGGTTCACAGCCTTTGTATTTCTCTTTTATCCTATCTCAGACCACTTGAACCCTTCCCTTTCCATCCCCAGAATTCTGAGCTCTGCCCCAATATATATCCAAAACCAATCTTGCCTGAGTCAAGAAGGAGGTATGAATGTTGGTGCTCAGCAATCATTGATGCTTATGTTGACACTGACACTAGGCCTGTTGCCTGGCTCTAATTTGACTTCTTTACATCTGATGTGTCATCCTTGCCTACTGCCCCACTTCAATAATTGATGTTTAGACACTGTTTGGTTTGCTAGTTCTATTCTCCCATCATTCCAGCTCCAAGTTACTCAATCCTCCTCCAAACTTTTGTGACTGTTGTCTCTATATCAGCTGGTGAAATTCCATGATGCTGACTCTATTCTGGAATCTCCTCTGGAATCCTCACTGTTTGCACCACGTACCGTGAGAGTACCAACAATCTCATCTTACGATGCCAAGGGCTCATTGAGTGGCAGTTTGTAGCATGCTGTCCCTCCAATGTTCTACTCACGACACTGGATTTTCCTTCAGTGCTTTTGGATGAGTTCCCTAGAATTTACTGCACTCTTGCAACAGGTTTTGTTTATAGACTCTCTCTCCTCATGGCTTTGCACAATCATGTGGTTAACTAAGACTTGTTTGTCATACTTGCCTATGTCCATAACATAAATGAGCTTTTAGTAATAATTCTGCTTAATGCATTACAAAAAATGTGAACTTCATAGAAACTGAGACATATGCCAACTGCTTAAATTCCATTTCACAAATGGCAGAAGTCTATAGTATGGAATGTTGTTTAAAAAATAGAACAAAAGCATATATATTATTAATATAAGTAGATCTCCAAAAGCAACAGATTGTGTATCATGTTAGCGATGTTGTCTCAGATATTGTTTTTAAAATTGTACCTAAAACAAAACCAATCTACATTAATGAGCCAAGATATTTCAACTAAGTCAAGGTCAGTACTTGATTTACCACTATTATACTAGAAAAAATATAAGCAAGCGTAATCATTATAGCAAATATATTTGCTTTGTTTTCTCTAAGGTTTCTAATATGCATGAGTATGAATATATATAAGTATGTGTGAATTCATATATGCTTTCTTTATTTATTTAAATATGTCATATGTCAATTTAACTTTTCAGGAAATTTAATGCCATACAGCCACATGCTAAAATATAATTAAAATAATAGAGTGTACTTTCTCTTTCAGAGTTATATGTATGACAACATTCAAACGTTTATTAAAATGTTTTCTAAGAAGCATATGCTCCCAGGCACATGAATGAACTCCCTGAGCAAATACAATGCATAATGAAACAGCTGGTATCGCCTCTTACAAATTAAAGAATATACAATTTTTAATATTTTCATGATAAGAGTTAGAAGTAACCTGAATTTTCAAACTCTATCACACGTGCAAATGGAAGCATATATTACCTTATTTCTCATGTGTTAGAAAAACTACTTTTCTGATAAAAAATATAATCTTACCATTACCTAGTAAGGAAAAAATATCTGTGTATATTACTAACAAAATTGATGTGCTGAATTCAGTCTTTAGATGGACTATCTGCATTGTACTCATGTTACTAATCAATGCTAAAATGTCATATTCACATTTTGCCTTGAGTGCCCTTTTAAAATCATCCTGTTATTAAGATATTGTTTGACTGTTTTGCCCTTACAAAATCTCTGTAAATCATGGAATAAGGCTGTTAAGCAAATGTAAAATAAGTCAACCATGTATTGTATGGCATATGGACAATTTCCATTAAAGAAGTTTGCATGTGGATAAAAGTAAAAATTCTATAAAATGAAATATCAGAGTCTAAATGGATTTGGAAGATAACTGTTATAAATACTACATTAGTCAAATTCCTTGAGTAGGCTGAATATCATTCCTGGTAATTTTCATTCTGCAACTTGAATCCGTAGCTGAAATATTAGCACTTAACTCTTTTTGTTTTTTGTTAATCACAATATAGAGTCAATATAGAGTTCTATTTTATTCTTCAAAGTATTATTTTACCTTAACTATTTTGTAATTATAAATGATAGTTTGGTTAATGAGGTTTGTGATGAATGCTTGTTTTATTGAACTAATGTCATTGATTCACAAAACTTTTTGTACTCAGGATCATGATTGCCTCTCAAATTAACTGTGGCTCACCCTTAATCAGTAATGATGTATGATCCTAGAGAAATACATTTTTTAAAAAATAATTTTTCCCTTCGCTTTCACATTGGAATCACCTGAGGAGCTTTAGAAAACGCTGATGCCTGGGTCCCACCCCCAGAGAGTCTGAATTCATTGATCTGGTTTGCTTCCTGAGGATCTTAAAAAGTTCCCCAGGTGATTATAATCTACATTCAAAGCTGGTAATTATTTCACTAGAATCTTTCTTTCTTTCCTTCATTTTTTCTGAGACAGAGTCTCACTCTTGCCCAAGCTGGAATGCAGTGGCGCAATCTCTGCTCACTGCAACCTCCGTCTCCCAGGTTCAGTGATTCTCCTGCCTTAGCCTCCTGAATAGCTGGGATTACTGGTGCGCATTACCATGCTTGGCTAATTTTGTTTTGTATTTTTAGTAGAGACGGGGTTTCATTTCACCAGGTTGGCCAGGCTGGTCTTAAACTCCTTACTGCAGGCAATCTGCTTGCCTCAGTCTCCCAAAGTGCTGAAACTACAGGTGTGAGCCACCACGCCCAACCTTCAAGAGAATCTTTCTGAAAATAAGCAATTTGGCTTTGAAAAATGATGTCTCTCTTATGCGTAAAATAGTGAAATAAGTAAACTAATTTCTGGGCTAGAAAAGTTGTATTTACATCTCTTTCTAAATGGGAGTATAGCAGAAGAAGCACATAAAGGAAAGGGGTGATGGTGAGAAAAATGGAAGGAGGAGAAACATGAGCACCCTCTGGAGAGCAGGAAAGGAGAGTGGACATTGTGTGTCAGAGGGAGACAGGGTCAGGGTGCCAAAAGCATCCCTGTCAATCCTTTTCTACCTTACATTCTTTTATCTTTATGTGAAGATCATACATAAATGATAGCATATTGGGAGGAGAAATATAACAAAATAGCAACATTATATTATAACCATTGACTACTACTGCATTAAAAAAAAGAATAATTGCAAACAAATCCTGCCTTTGGTGATTCTCTACAAATAATGAGTTACTTCTTGACCAAGAAGTCCAGACTCACAGATGCCTATATTAATATGACCATTTGTGTTTCCATTCAACTATTTTAACAGTATAAAAATCACATCTTTGATTTCTGCTTAAAGGTCACCTTCACTCGAACTGAAAAATGAACTGTCAATTCAGAGACAATCGTGAAGCAAAATGGTGATAAATGAGTTACAATACAAATGTTACAGTTTAAATAAAAGAGGAATCTCTGAGGCAAATTGGGAAATAATATGGCCCTATCAAATCTGCATCTGAAGAAAATAGATTTGGCTTTCCTGTAAGGGAGAAGAGATATCAAGGCTAGGTCAGGTGAACGGGGATGGCAGAAAGTAGAGTTTTAAAGAGTTAAGATTTCTCTTTTCCCATCACTATGGGGGAGTGCCTGGAAGACTCTTTAGTACCTTAAATGTGTGCCAAGTTACTTGGGTAATGTGAAATTGATACCTCACTCTATAGTTCAAGTACTGAAATTATTAAACTTTAATTTTTCTCCTAAATGGTATATTATAGATGACAATTGACATAAAGGAGCAAGGGGCAAGTGGTAAAAACAGAAAAAAATAGATGAGCACAATGAAAGCAGAGGTATGGAATCAGAGAACTAGAGACGAGAGTCTAGTCAGGGGAGAGTTCTGTTAGGTACCATGCTGAAAGATTGTTCTCATCTATTACAGGCTCTGCTGCCGATTTAAGATTTGACTTCCAGACAAAATAACATGTAAAAAGTGTTACTTTCCTCCTGTTCTACGTTTTTTAAACCAGTATGCATTATGGTTATATGGTTAGATTAATAAATCAATTGTCCAATCAATTAAAATTTTCATAGCACTTTATTTTCTGACGAATAGTCTTTGTATAATGAAGTGACTACCCACCTTGATAGTTATGATAAAAATCAAGTCATTGAATAGCAATAAGACAGAATAAATTTTCTGGATTATGCTATTGATTGCAGCAATATTTTTTGGTCACAAAAGGTAAAGTAAATTTTAAATGAAACAATGAACATACTCATCAATCGTGAGCTTTGCATAAACTATGTTTAAAAATCTCTCCCATATAAGATTATGCTGCAGGAATGAGTAGCCGTTCATCGAATGCCTATCAAGACATGGAGAAAATTATGTATTATATGAAATATGTTGCAAGTTATCTAAGAAATGTTAAATATCAGAAAATATGAGTGCAGTTGTTTACCTTAAGAAATATCAGGCCAGGCTTGATGGATCACGCCTGTAATCCCAGCACTTTGAGAAGCCAAGGAGGGTGGATCATGACGTACAGAGATCGAGACCATCCGGGCCAACATGACGAAAGCCCATCTCTACCAAAAATACAAAAATTAGCTGGGCATAGTGGCGGTGCCTATGGTCTCAGCTACTCAGGAGGTTGAGGTAGGAGAATCACTTGAACCCGCAAGGCAGAGGTTGCAGTGAACCAAGATCATGTCACTGCACTCCAGGCTGGAGACAGAGTGAGACTCCGTCTAAAAAAAAAAAAAAGAAGAGAAAAGAAAAATCAGAAGTACATAGTCACAAAAATTTTTAAAGTTTATCAATAGAGAAGGGAGAAGAATGGGCATGGTGGCTCATACGTGTAATCCCAGCACTTTGAAAGGCCCGGGTGGGAGGATCATTTGAGCCCAGGAGTTCAAGAACAGCCTGGGCAACCTAGGGAGACTTCATTTCTATAAAAAATAAAATAATTAGCCAGGCATCCTAGCTACTTAGCAGGCTGAGGTGGGAGAATCACTTGAGCCTGGGAGGTTGAGGCTACAGTGAGCCATGATGGTGCCGCTGCACTCTAGCCTCAGCGATGAAGTGACCCTGTCATTGAAAAAATAAAATTTAAAAAAAGGAGAAGGGAGGAAATAGTGTGGAGGTGAGAAGGATATAAACTGAATTTCTTTGCATATATGCTACTTACAGATTGAACTGCAGAATTAAGTAAATATGCTATCTAATCACAAAACAAAAATAAATGTTAAAAATATATATAAAATAATATGCAACAAATGAACACAAATGTGCTCATATTATTTTTAGAAAGTAGATCCGCTGGGCTGGGTACAGTGGCTCACGCCTGTAATCCCAGCACTTTGGGAAGCCCAGGCAAATGGATCACTTGAGGTCAGGAGTTCAAGGCCAGCCTGGCCAACATGATGAAACCCCATCTCTATTAAAACAAAAACAAAAATTAGCCAGATGTGGTGGCACACTCCTGTAATTCCACCTACTTGGGAGGTCAAGGAAGGAGATTCACCTGAACCAGGGAGACAGAGGTTGCAGTGATGTGAGATCGCACCACTGCACACCAGCCTGGGAGCCAAAGTAAGACTCTGCCCCTCCCCCCTGCAAAAGAAAAGTAAATAAAATAAAAAGAAAAAAGGCACACTGGTTTATACTTATATTTCCTATTTCTTGCCACTGAAAAGACCTAGAATCAAAGACCAACTCAAGAAAAATGAGTTCCTTTAGTGCCCTAATTGTTGTCTCTCAATACCATTTTCCATTGAAAGGATCGAGGGTTCCTTTGGGAAATAGTTGCTTCAAAGTCTAAGGCAGGAAATGTGTAAGATGAATCTGTATCATTTTGTCATAACAAAAAGCAAAAATGGCAGCAAAGCCTAAAAGAGTAATGTTTTAAGGACATAGGATCAAGCTTGAATAAACTCATACTGGCCAAAGATGAAATCATTTGAGCATTATGAAGAATAATAACTACAATGTATTAAAATACATCAAACATGTTTGCATGAATTCATAATGATAATAAAACTCGAAAATTTTACTAGTCAACGTTTAAAAACACCAAGACACTAAATAGCTTGTAAATAAAGGAAAGGAATTAAGAATGACCCTGCCTTTTCTAAATAACTTGTACTTCTAGTTAATCAAAGAGTTGATATAGGAACATTCTTCCTTTTAGAATTATTCTATTCAACAAAAGAAAAGGAATGTTAAAAATTAAATATCATCATCTTTCAATCTCTGATAAAATAAAAGACCTAGGCTATTATCATCATGACTATAATGTCACAAAAAGACAGCCTGTTGATGAAAATACACACTTAAAAGTACACTTGCCCAAAACACCTAAAACAAATCCTCACCAAATTACAAGGAATACAGGGGAAGAAAATCATGCTAAAGAACTGCAGGGATGCAATCAGAAAAAACCAAAACGTGGGAAAGAAAATTATGTTAAAAAAAAAAATTAAAACAGAACTTTAACAAAAAATTCCAGAAAGGTTCTAGAGGGTACATGGTAAATTCTACATGAAAAGACATTTCAGTTAATCATAAAATATGGCTGTTCTTTTCATTCACACTTTAAGCAAATTCTTAATAAAAGATAAACAATCAGGGAATGTTTACAATATTAAGGAATTTTAAAGAAGTGATAATGATATTGCAGCTAATTTGATTAAAGAATCATCAAAAAAAATCAATTCAGTGAAAAAGCATCACTTTAAACCTTAGAATTTTTCAGAGAAGAATGCTAAAAGATAGTTTTTATAAAGGTAAATTAAGTGAATGATAATTTTATATTTAAAAAATATACAGACACAATGAATACCACAAGTAATCACTCATTTGTTTCATTTCCTACTTAAGCCTGTAGATTATTGTTGTTGTTTTAATCAATAAATCAATATGGCAATATCTAATGCCAGTAATTCAGAAATTATTCCAAGCAATGTGACTTTCTGGCAACTGTCCTTCCTGAATCTGACATACAACCTGAAGGTACTAGGTATTTATAATCTCTTATTGATTTATATACTAACAAGTAATGTCCAGGCTGCTGGTGCCCATGCTACTGTTTTGTTCAGGTAGAAATACAACATTTGATATTGTGTAATTAATAATAGGTAGGAAGTAGATCCCAGAGTAAATGAAACACAAGGGAGTGAATGGTAAAAGCTGAAGCACATTCATTATCAGTCAAGCTTCATCTTTAAGGTTTTCATTTAATCATCCAAGGTCATGAATTTATAAGAAATTAATTTATGTTATTTCAGGATATTTATATTTCATAAATGCCTAAGTGAGTATGTTTATACATGTTTATATATGTGAGTGTGCACATAAGTGTATAGAAATGTGTGTGTGTGTGTGCTAGAGAGAGAGACAAGGAGAGGAGAGGAATCTCACAGTGATTAACAGCATACATTTTGGAATTAGATTTTCTTGGGTTTAATTCTCAGTTCTGGCATTGGCCCTTACTAGTCTTGCACCATTGGCCAAATTACTGATATTTACTAATTCTCAATGATTTTATCTTTTACATCAGGCTAATAAGATCTTAATACTATAGTTTGTTGCATTAGGTGAGATAGTAAGTTTGTAGAATTTAGCACATTTCCTGGCACCTAGTTGGCTGCTGAGCAAGTGATACTACAAAGGATGAATAATCTAAATTCCAGTTTTTAACAATAAATTTTAAGAGAATACAATATGGAAGGTTAAATTTTGAGAAGAATTTTCTCAATATTTTTATTTCCTTTACCTGGATTATCTTTAATGAGCCTGAAAAAATCTTATGCTAAACCAGTATTGCTGTAAAAATAAAAAGTAGAATTCTGTGAACACTTTCTGCTCCTAGAAGTAGCATACTTAATGGTCAAACTTACACTTTAGTTTTGTGATAGCCAGGACTCTAAGTCTAGTACTCATTAAAAAAACTTCCATAAGAATATACAACTTATGTCACAGAGTGTCTGTAACAACAAAAGGGGACCAATATTTGGTTCGATACCTCATATATGTCATAAGACAAAAGTGGTGCCAGAAAATACAGAATTTCTATTTATGAATAATCACAAAATATTTTAAAATGGTGTCAGCATTACTGTTATAGTTTCATTTTCCTTCAACAAATTTGATGTATTGTAACAACAAACAATAATAAGCAATCATGGAAAAGTTTCAATTCTTTCATTCAAAAAATTCATATATTAGACTAAAGCAATGTTTCACAAACTTTAGTCATTTTTGTAACACCTCTATGGGTTTTTGTATAATTGAGTGTCACTTATATCATTATTTACAAAATTATTTTTTCTTCAAACTGACTTAATATTTGCACTTAAAAGTTTGAAAAGAAGAAAATTTGACCAAGCATGGTAGCTAATGCCAACAATTCCAACACCTTGGAAGAAAGAGGCAGACAGATCTCTTGAGCTTGGGAGTTTAAGATCAGCCTGGCCAATATGGTGAGACCCCATCTCTGCAAAAAATAAAATAATTAGCTGGGCTTGGTGGCATACCAAGCTACTTTAGGTGGAGGATCACTTGAGCCTGGGAGATTGAGGCTGCAGCGAGCTGTTTTCACACTACTGTACTCCAGTCTGGGAGGCAAAGTGAGACCTTATCTGAAAAAAAAGAAAAATTACATCACAAATATAAATTGTAGTACAGGAAAACATATGGAAAACCAAATCAGTTGCCATATCAATAAATCTAAATGCATGCTTAATGAAAATAATACATAATTTTAAAATAAAAAATAAGATATGATTATATCAATTTCCCTCTGCGTGAAATTTTATAAGACCTTTCCTAATTCGTAACTGTGTTAATCCCTAGTTCTTCTTTTATTTTGCTTCCTTTCCAACTCTCTTTTGTAAGAATATTACATGTCATTCAATTCTGTGTGTTATCTATGATCTCTTAGGGAGGGTGTTTGTACTTACTATCTCAACTTCATCCTTTCCTCCTCTCTATATCTAGTCAATGATTATCCTTTTACATCTTAGTTGGAGCATTGCTCTCTCAAAGAGATCTTCTCGGATCTCCTCAACCAAGTCAAATTAGTCTATCATAGGCTCTCCTATTTAGCTTTTGTCAAAATTGTAGGGTTTCATGTGTTTTTGTGATTATTTTATTTTTTCTTTCTCTTTAGATTCTAAGTTTCAAAAGGGTTGTAATTACGAATGGTTATTCATATCAATTTATCTCTAGCAACTAATACATGCCCAGCCTACAAAGAATGGTGAATATATTTTGTTAAATAAATGAACAAAATAATAAGTGTATTTCCACCATGTTTTTGAAAACATGAGAAAGAATATTTCTATAGTTAAAGAAAATAACCACACCTTTATTCCAGCACTTTGGGATGCCGATGCAGGCAGATCACAAGGTCAGGAGTTCGAGACCAGCCTGATCAAAAGACCAGCTTGGCCAATATGGTGAAACCCCGTCTCTACTAAAAATACAAAAATTAGCCAGATGTGGTGCCAGGCACCTGTAATCCCAGCTACTCAGGAGGCCGAGAGGCAGGAGAATTGCTTGAATCCGGGAGGCGGAGGTTGCAGTGAGCCAAGATCACGCCATTGCACGCCTGGGTGACAGAGCAAGACTCTGACTCAAAAAAAAAAAAAAAAAAAAAGTAAATATCATCTATGTGAGCATATATCTCTGATTTTGTGTTTGTAGAAAGAGCCCCTCTGATAAGTGTGCTAGTTTAAAAGAACATAATATACATATTTTGAAAGCAGAGAAAAATGGCTGGGTTTTGTTCCTCCCATGTTATTTGCATAAAGGGATTTTTATCACTCAGACGTTTTTAGAATTAGAAAAGAGCTTTCACAGATTTTACCCTTTGAAAATGACAATATCTAATCTCTTTGCTTTCATGAGCCTAGCCTGCATTGCCAAATATCTCAGGAGGGGAATAGTAAACTATTTTTCACAGATCCTCAATAATAGATGAGATATGAAATGAATTTCATGGAAGTTGAGCACCCTGGAGGTTATTAGTTTGCCATAATATATAACATTATTCTGACATCATATCATTATCATTATTATTTTTTTGTGCAACCAACCTAAAACATTTGAAAAATGTATCAATTTTATCATTTATGGATCTTAATAAAGAATGTGTGTCTTTTTCTTAAAACCATTAAGCTATGAAAGACATTTAAATTTTAAGTTATCATACATGCACTGAATATTTAGTATGGTAACTTGAAGTATATTAGAGAAATAGTTAACCAATATTTAGTTAATACAAGATACATTTTTTTTAAGAACAGGGAACATGTACACAATAAATATATCAAATTATTGACATATATTAAAAAATAAGTAATAATTTACACTGGCATTATTAAAGGTTTAACTTTAAAGTCAAAATGTATAATAAATAGGGATCCTTTTCTAAATGTTATGCTTGAGTGCTAACATATTTTTAATATTAGCATGTATATGTATGTGTGTATTTTTTTCTTTATGCTAGGTTAGTGAGATAACTAAATATGCACATTTAGTCTCTCAAAGATTCAGTTTGGAAATTCTCTTCAGTATTTTTAAGCAAACTTCAGAGTCATCTTTTAAAAGTTGGGAATTGAGGATCTTATCTTTTATTGACAATTTTTTCCTCAAAGACTCTAGAAACCAGTATTAAAATGTAAACTAAGCACAACAATATGTATTTGTTAAAACTAATAAAAGCATGCACTTAAAAGGGTAAAAAAAAATATGTAAATCAAACCTCAATATACCTGATTCTAAAAAAGCATGAGAAAATGGATCATGTAAAACTTTTAATGTACTTTAAACATAGATAAAAATATTGTTTACAAATATCAGTACAGTTTGAGCATCTCAAATCTGAAAATCTGAAACCAAAATTCAGAATGCTCCCAAATTTGAAACTTTCTGAGAACTGACTTGATACTCAAAGGAAATGCTCATGGCAGCATTTTCAGATTTCAGATTTTCAGAATAGGAATGCTCAAAAGGTATAATGCAAGTATTCCAAAATCCCCTAAACATCCAAAATCTGAAAACCTTCTGATCACAAACTTTTTAGATAAGTGATAGTCAATCTCTACAACCATGAGCTAAAGATTTTTTTTGTCCATCCTAAAGCCCTTGTCCTAAAGAGTACTACAGTTTTTAAAAAATTAAAATTCTTTGCCTGGCTTTAAAAAAAAAAATTCTATGTTTATCAATATTTTTTTTCTTTTTAAAAAAATGTTAACAGCATTAATTTCACTACAAAAAAAATCAGCCCATTAAAAATTAAATAAGGGCTGGGAGTGGTGGCTCATGCCTGTAATCCCGGCACTTTGGGAGGCCGAGGCAAGTTGATCACCTGAGATCAGGAGTTCCAGACCAGCCTGGCCCACATGGTGAAACCTCCTCTCCACTAAAAATACAAAAATTAGCCAGGCATGGTGGCAGGCACTTGTAATCTTAGCTCCTCAGGAGGCAGAGGGAGGAGAATCGTTTGAATCAGAGAGGCGGAGGTTGTGGTAAGCTGAGATCCCACAACTGCACTCTAGCCTGGGCAACAGAGTGAAGCTCCATCTCAAATAAAAATAAAAATAAAAATAAACAAATATTTCCTCTTTGGTTTTTGGTAGGAGATGTAAAAAAAGAGTTTTCTTGATGTATTTACTGTATCTTCTTGTTTTCATCATTTAAAAGATTTATGGTTATTTGTCTATTTAGCTAGCAGATGGGAAGTGATTTTCTAATGGTTTGTATTCATCACAGAATGACTGATCATTTCTATTTTCCCTCTATTTCAGAGAAAAACAAACGAAAGATAACTTCCATTAGAGTGGTGCTAGTTTCATTACAGTGATATTGTCAGAAGAACCCTTTACACTGATTCTAGATATGAGTCAAAGCACTGAGTATCTAGTAAAATTAAACAGCATTCTTGTACTATCTGCAGTAGCCTGTTTTGATTCTAAGTTCTTGTTTCTGTTAACCAGCTGCACAAAACCCTTCCTATATTGTCTGAACCACTCTTCCCTTTCAGAATTCAACTGTCTCCCTTTTCGGCTGACCTCTTATTGATTCTGTGGCGAGACACAGTGCTTGTCTTTGAGTTTTAGGTAAGACCTTATTCTTCCATCATAAGTGGCAAAATTAAGACCAAAGAGCCAATACCCTATAAAGGATCTAATGTGTGTTAGGATCCTAGGCACCTAAATCTGATGTAAGATGTTCACAAGCTTTCCATGCTCTTCTTCAAATATGGAAAGAGTAGGAAAGTGCTGCCTACTGGCATTGGAATCACTTCATGTCAGATTCTTCCAACCCAACGATTAGGAATTTCATTTAACATGAGATGGCTCCCCAATTCAAGAACAGACAACAGAGCTGCAACTCTCCCAAACCCAAGTAATTTTTGGCTTCATTCCCAGGAGAAAGCTCCCTCACAGCTTTCTGCTTTCCAATCAAAGCATAACCTATCTCACCTACTAGGAATAGTGGGATAATAGTAACAAAGTCCTAGTCCTTTCCTCAAAACATCTCACTGGGACCTTGTTACTTAGGCAAATCCATGTCCTTGACTCAAAGGAAGAAGGAGACCTCTTCTTATCATACACAGAATAGTTTATGAAGGAAGAGCCTATATTACAGTTTGCCATTGTTCATCTTTACTCCCTGTATCATTCCTTTCAAGGACTCTAGTTTTTAACCTCCATTAATTTTGATCCTTTATATCAAACTCAAAATAAATACGATTTAATGATATCCTGTTTGGTTCGATGTGTTGGAAAAGGTTCTTTATTCTGATTTCTACTAAATATGCTGTCAACTTTCAGAAGATTCTGGTTAGCCATTCTTGAAATAACATACTCAATAGCATTAATTTGGATTCATCCATATATGGAAACCTACTTTGTGTATGTGGTCTCATATTGGGATACATCTGGAATATATTAGTTGTTCCATTAACTGCCCACTTGTATGTAAAGACAATACTTACGGAAATTTATTAAACCTTCTTTTAGTATCCTTTGTATATTATATAATCTGCTACTTACGAAAACTTTATGAGGCAGGTACTATTATTAATTCCCATTTCAGTGTTCAAGAGTGGAATTCTACGGAGTAACTTTCTCCAGGGCATGCAGATAATAAAAGGTTATACTGGTAGTTGAATCAAGACAGTCTGGATCCAGAGCCCATGGTTTTAACCATGACTCAACTTAACTTTGGCAGATATCCATTTTAACTGAGACTCTTCCTATTTTTCGTCAGAATTTGACAAGATTGTTATGACTCAGAGTTTTAATGGAGTCAATCAACTTTCACTATCCATTTCACTAGCCCACAGCATCTGAAATAGACAGATCCCACCAAAAGATATCCTGCCAGAATGTAAGGATGTAGAAGAAATTTTAAATACTCAAGGGCTAAAATTTGACAAAGAGCCACTGCAGGGTGGAAACAAGATTTTGAAGTATTAAAATGTCAACCTCTTATTCTAAAGCATGTGTATCAATGAGATTTAATATAGACCTTCTGACTTTTTAGCCCTCATTCCTGGAAGAGAGAGCTCACTGATCTTAAATCCACTTGTCATTAAATACTTCAAAAATTATTCATAAGAACTGTGAGTTTGCAAAATAGGTTGTAAAACGTATTTCTTCCTTCCATATTATAACTTCTGAAAAGCAATATCATATCTTCAAGAGTGAGTTATATCAAAAAGCGATTATTCACAGAAGCCATCCCTCATGCCATCCTTACAGATTGCACCTCTAGAGAAAGTAAAAACTCTTACCCGTCGTGGTTTAGGAAATTTCTTTCTGTATATTCCTCAGTCATTTTATCTTATCCCCTTCAGTCTGCTTGTAGTTTCTTGTTGTTTTTGTTTTGTACAACACCTTCTCTGTCATTAGAATATTTACCTCTTTATTAACTTAACCCATAGTTTTCCAATCTTAGCACTAGTGACACATTGAGCTGGATAATTATTTGTTATGAGGGGGCTCTCTTGAGTATTGCAGGATTTTTAGCAGCATCCATGGCCTCTACATTAGGTGCTAGTGATACTACTCTCTCCTCATCCCAAGTTATGACAAGTAAAAATGCCTCTACTCAATGCCAAATGTCTGTTAGTGAGGAGGAGAGCAACAATTACCCTCTGTTTTAAAACTACTGTCATAAAGCGGGAGAAAGTTGTTTCCTAAGAAGATATATAGGATCACTTACATAGCTTTCAGCTTTAAATTTTCCTTCAAGGAGAATTTAATAAAAGATAGTGTTAAAGTAAAGGTCAATGAGAGGCAGTAATATAACTGAAAACCAACCATGGATTTTGGATTCAGACTGCCTGTCTGGGCCTGAACTCCAACTCTAGTACTGAGTAGTTTCATGAAAGCTCACCACAGTTTCCTCATCTGTGAAGCTGAAATAATCACCTTGTGCTGATTATTTTCTTCCGCTCCTCCAGATTGTCTTCACCCTTGTCTTCCCTGACTGGGAGACTGACCCACAGGACTAATCTCATTTTTCAGAAAGAAACCTGAGACTCCATGACATTAATAAGGAGTTTGTCTGAAATTACAAAGCTTGTATATGGGAGACTTGGGTTTCATAGCTAGGAACACTGTCTAATATTAAACAGGTGCTCACAACACTAATGACTAATTTCCTGTTTTCATAGTTCTACTAATTAGGAAAGTGTTTATACCCTTTATTTCATTTTTAAGATACTTCTATGACTGTACTTATTCCTGCATATGCTTTCTATCAACTCTGAAATATTTGTGTAAAGACTATTATCATTCTCTTTTAACAGATGAAGAAACTCAAGCCAAGAGGCTTTTTTATATGCTCTCCTATCCCATGCACATTCCCTTCAGTCTCTGCTTGATTTGTTTCCTGCAAACATGGGGCTCTAATTTTTGCTATCACTGCATCAAAGAGCACTTTTGTGGTTATCATGTCATCTAAGTCAGTTTCCCTTATTCCTTATTTATTCCCTATATAGCGCTTACCTATAAACACTAATTATTTTATCTACACATATTTTCTACTTGTCATTTGCCTGTCTCGCCTGCTGAAGAGAGAGACTATAGCTGTCTTGTTCACCTTTGTCTCTCTTTGCCTAGCATGACAACAGAGAGCAATACGTGATTAACAAATGTGGAATGAGTGAAAAAGAGTCACAAATCTAAGAAATCGTAGTCAGGAACTGAACTCAGATCTTAATGAATGAAAAGCAAAGTTTTAAATCAGTATGGTATTTCCTTATACAATCTGAAGGAATCTCTAATCCTAAGAATATAAGGGCAGCCAAGGAAAACAAACTTCTCCCTGAGTCTTCCCACATCAGTTTCACATTGATTTTTCTCTCTTGACCATCCTCTCTTCCAGCACCCTCAACCATAGGTCAATTTTATTGTACCATTTCCAAATTACATAACTAGTCTAATCATTTTCATATTCATTGCTAACTGAGCCCAAGATGACGTCTTTATTTTTTATACTGTAACACAGTCTTACTGTTTTGTTGTTGTTGTTGTTGTTGTTGTTGTTTGTTTGTTTCACTCTTTCTCTCTTGATATATTCTCCACAGAACAGCTGGTAGAAATTAAAAAGAGAAGAATCATAACATTGCCTTAAGGAAAATTTTTCAATCATTTTCCTTTGCAATTAGAATAAATTTTAAAGATCATTAGAATAACCAACCAAATCGTATTCTCTGCTATTGCTGGCTGCACTATCCCTCATTTACTACTTCTCAGTGTTCCAGCCTTTTTGGCCTTTCTTAAGTTTTTTTTTGTTTTTGGGAGGGAGTCTCACCCCATCGCTCAGGCTGGAGTGCAGTGGCGCAATCTCGGCTCACTGTAACCTCCATCCCCCGGATTCAATGATTCTTATACCAATAGCTGGGACTACAGGCACGCACAACCACGCCCGGTGAATTTTTCGTATTTTTAGTAGAGACGGGTTTTTGCCATGTTGACCAGGCCGGTCTGGAAATTCTGACCTTAAGTGATCCGCCCGCCTCGGCCTTCCAAAGGGCTGGGATTACAGGCGTAAGCTACTGCACCTAGCTCATTTTTTAAGTTTCTTGATTAAGACAAGCTCATTTCTTTCTTTGGAATCCTGATCATTTTGTGTTAGGCCACCTGATCATTCAAGGAAAGTTCTGCTTTCCCCAACTACCATCCCTAAGAGCAAATAGCCGTGTTTTTTCTTTGTAGCATTTATTTGCTACTGAAATTATTTATTTTTGTGTTTCATGTGTACCACTCCACACCAGAGGTTTTAGAATTTTTCCTAGGTCATAACTGTATTTGCAGTTCCTGGAACAATACCTGTGCAAAGTAGACCCTAAATTAAAAAAAAAAAAAAAGGTAAATGAATAAGTCTATTCTGGACTTTCTCTGCACTTTTAGAATAATGGCATAGTATTATTGCCTTTTATTCTTATCTGAAAATGTTTCTAAGAAAAACTCAAACTAAATCTAATATGCTGGAAACAGGCGGGAGCCTTTCCACTACAAATGACACAAACTCAACTCCAACTACCCTAGACTAAAATGAAATTTATTAGCTCCTGTGTCTGAGATAGCCGAGGAGTGATGTGATGTTCAATATGGACTTGAAGTTAAAATACTGTTGGCTGCTTCTCTTTCTCTCTCTCTCTCATTCTCTGCCCCTGACTCTTTCTCCCTCCCCTTTTAATTCTCTGTTACTTTTATTTTTAGATCATATTTCTATAATTAGTATTAATATGATCGCTAGCTACCCGAGGCTTATAGTTAGTGATCTCAGGGTAAAGTATGCGGCCCCTTCTCACACAGTGTATATAGAGGTGCTCTTAAATTATTGTTTTGCTCCATCCCAAAATATGAGTCCATCTCAATAATGGAGGAAGTAAGCAGATCCTTGTGTGACAATCCCAGCCGAATCACACGGAGAGGAAGAGGAGGACTTGCTCAAAAATGAAAGCTCAGGAAGAAAGAAAGAGCACTTAAAGGCCACCAGGCCACATTGTGCCCTTTTCAGTTACTCATTGTAGGAAAGATGCCAACCATTCAAAGCCACCTACAAGAAGTGAATCTAAGATTAAACTAACCTTGGAAAGACAGATCCAGGTGTGTTTCACCTTCCTTCTGATCCTGGATGGTGACATATCTGGTTCAGCCTTTAGGATAACTGTTCAACTTGGGTTGAACTTAGCCATGAGACAAGAAAGTATGGACATTTTAAATGTTCTAACTAGTTTATGCTCCATTTCTCACTCAGTGATATTAAATGAGACATGAGAGATAAACAATGCATTTGGTTCTTCATTAAACTGTTATAGTCATTTCTATTTTAAACTTATATAGGCTTATATATATTTGTATATGTGCATGTGAATACTTGCACATTTCCTCTGACACGTGTATAGAATAAACAAATATCCATGATGGTAAAGACACATTTCTTCATTCTAAAGATATCAATTTTCAATATGGAGATTCTGGATTGTATAAAACATTAAAATTTAGTTTGCCAACATTGGCTAGAACATTTTCTAAAGAAGCCTGACAGTTTAGGGGGAAGTATTCCCCCCTTATTTATGGTTTTGCCTTCTGTGGTTTTAGTTACCCATAGTCAACTGAGGTCTGAACATATTAAACAAAAAATTCGAGAAGTAAACAATTCATACGCTTTAAATTGGGTACCATTCTGAGTAGCTTGATGAAATCCCATTCTGTCCTGCTCCATCCTGCCTGAGACATGAATTATTTGTTTTCCCAGAATATCCACCATGTATACACTAACCTGTCCATTAGCCACTTAGTAGCTGTTTCTGCTATCAGATTGACTTAGTGGTATCACAGTGCTTGTGTTAAGTAACCTTGTTTTACTTAGTAATAACCTGAAAGTGCAAGAGTAGTGGTGCTGGAATATTGTTTTAATTTTTCTAATTTATTATTGTTATTCCCACATTATGTCATTATAAATTAATCTTTATTATAGGTATGTATGTACAGGAAAAAACATTAGTATATGTAGGGTTTGGTACTATCCATCATTTTTGGAATCCACTGGGAGTCTTGGAAGGTATCCCCTGAAGTTAAGAGAATACAATTTTATCGTAGCAATAAAAATTCTCCCATAAACCAAAGGAGTCTAGGGAAAATGAGCCACATTATTAAAAAAATACTTAGCTAAAAGATCTATTCCTCTAAACTACTTATCTCTGTTAGTAACACAGGGTTTTTTATTTTCCAAGGGTCCCCCAAACATGCTTTCTTTCAGGAACTTACTACCTCATTAGAGTGTATACCTCATTAGAGATAGTAAGTTCCTGAAAGAAAGCATGTTTGGGGGACCCTTGGAAAATAAAAAACAGATGTTTTGGGAAGAAAAATCCTGCCAAACAGCCAAAACAATATAGTAGAAGGAGATAATTTTATTATTGACCAAGTTTACATAAAGTCTGATTCCTTACCACCACCGCCACCACCACCACAGAAAGAAAAGCTTACATTGGCCACTACATTTAATTATGAGATCTAGAAAAGATTCAAGTAGGGACGCTACATTTAATTATGAGATCTAGAAAAGATTCAAGTAGATTGTTTTAATGATGACTAACATTGTAATTTTAATGAAGAGAGTTTCTCCTGGCTTAGAGATATCCTACTACACTTTATTCTAGTGTGTCTTAAGCTATTACATTGAAAAAATTATAATAAAATAGGATTTGCCCAAATCTCATGTTGAAATATAATCCCCAATGTTAGAGGTAGGGTCTCGTGGGAGCTGGTTGGATCATGGGGGCAAACTTCTCATGAATGGCTTAGCACCATCCCCTTGGTGCTGTCCTTGCAATAGTGAGCAAATTATCCCAAGATCTGCTTATTTAAAAGCATGTGGGCCTCTCTGTCTCACTCTTGCTCCTGCTTTCCCCATGTGACATCTGCTCTCCCTTTGTCTTCCTGCCTGATTGCGGTTTTCTGAGGCCTCCTCAGCAGCAGACGCCACTTTGCTTCCTGTACAGCCTGCAGAAACTTAAGCCAATTAAAAACCTCTTTATAAATTACTCAGTCTTGGGTATTTTTAGCAATGAAAGAATAGACTAATACAGATTTAATATATAACAAATCAATATAAAAATCTCAGTGAATTCACTTACTTATTCTACATATGTGGAATACCCTTTTCTTAAAGTTTCCTAAAATTAGATTGATGAAGGTAAGTAGAATCTGCTCTAATGATCCCTCTCTAGTTAGGAAATACGAAACAAAAACATAAGAGAATTATTTACTCTTTTATTTGCAAACGTCTTTACATCTTCATATTTATAGGTGTAATAATTTAATAATAAATACTATGAGGTAAGCAGTAAAACTTGAATACTATGTAATGAGCAAAAGTATCTTTTCCCAATCCAGTGGCCCCTTTTTAGTTTCAATCTTAAAATTTTTAGTCTTTAATTAACTCTGATAATAGTCTTTTCTTTTCTACCATTCTTTTTCTTCTTTTTTTTTCTTTATTAATCCTCCTATTTCCTTGCCTGTAAGGAATGTTGAGTATTGGCCCTCAATCTCTTCTGGCTTGTCGAGTTTTTGCTGAAAGGTCCACTTTTAGTCTTATGGGCTTTCCTTTGTAGGTGACCTGGCCTTTCTCTCTGCCCTTAACATTTTTTCCTTCATTTCAACCTTGAAGAAACTGATCATTATGTGTCTTGGGGTGGATCTTCTCCTGGAGTATCTTAGTGGTGTTGTCTGTATTTCCTGAATTTACATGTTGGCCTGCCTTTCTAGGTTGGGGGAAGATCTCTTGCATAATATCCCGAACAGTGTCTTTTTTTCAGCTTGTTTCCATTCTCCCCGTGTTCTGCAGGTACTCCAGTCAATCATAGGTTTGGTCTTTCTATGTAGTCCCGTATTTCTTGGAGGCTTTGTTCATTCCGTTTTGTTCTTTTTTCTCTAATCTTGTTTGCGTGTCTTATTTCAACAGGGCATGCAGCAGGCAACAAGGCAACAAAAGGTCTTCAAACTCTGATAGCCTTTCTTCCACTTGGTCAATTTGGCTATTGATACTTGTGTATGCTTCACAAAGTTCTTGTGGTGTGTTTTTCAGTTCCATCAGGTCATTTGTATTCCTTTTTAAACTGAGTTTTCTAGTTAGCAGCTCTTCTAACCTTTTATCAAGGCTCTTGCCTACTTTGCGTTGGGTTAGAATACGCTCTTTTGGCTAAGGGGAGTTTTTTTTATTACCAATCTTCTAAAGCCTACTTCTGTCAATTCATCCATATCATCCTCTGTCCAGTTCTGCGCCCTTGCTGGAGAGACATTGCAATCATTTGGAGGAGAAGAGGCGCTCTGACCTTGGGGGTTTTCAGCTTTTTTTCATTCATTCTTTCTCATCTTCATGGCTTTGTCTAGCTTTGATCTTTGAGGTTGCTGACGCTTGGATAGGGTTTTTGTGGGGACTTTTTGTTGTTGTTGTTGATGCTGCTGTTGTTACTGTTTGTTTTTCTTTCAATGGTCAGGTCCTTCTTCTATAGGGCTGCTGCAGTTTGCGGGGGGTTCACTTCAGGCCCTATTGATCTATTTCACTCCTGCACCTGGAGAAGTCACTCAAGGAGGCTGGAGAACAGCAAAGTTGGGTGCCTGCTCCTTCTGGGATCTCTGACTTGGACAGGCACTAACCTGATGTCAGTAGGACTTCTGTATAGGATGTGTGACAACCCCTGTTGGAGGGTCTCACACAGTTGGGTGGCACAGGGAACAGGACCCATTTACAATGCACTTTGACTGTCCCTTGATGGAGGGGGTGTGCTTTGCTGGGGGGAAACCCACTTATCTGGGCTGCCTGGATTCCCCAGAACTACCAGCAAGAAAAGCTAAGTCTGCTGGTCTGTGGCCACCCCTCCCCTAGGGGCTCAGGCCCTGGGAGATCAGAATTCTGTCCCCAGGAGTTGTTGGAGTTCCTGCAGGGAGGTCCCGCCCAGTGAAAAAGAATGAGTCAGGGTCAGGCCTGAAGAGGCACTCTGGCTGCCGTCTGCCATAGCCAGTGTTTTGGGCTGCTGGGCACACCCCTTGCGACCAAGCCATCCAGCCTTCCTGGTTCCAGCAGGGGAAAAGCAAGGCCTGGAGCTGTAGAGATGGATGCTGCCCATCTCCCACCCAGGGGGCTTAGCCTGTTAGGCAGTTAAGAGTCCCAGGGCTGGTTGCTGCCCCTCCCAGAAAGATCTCAAACTGCTTAGCTAGCAGCCAGGCAAAGAAGCTGTGGTGCTGGTCGCCCCTTCGCCCTGGGAAGTTGGCAGGCTTAAGGAGATTCCAGCCGAGAGGCTGTTGAGAATCTGCACAGCTCTGGGGTTGGGACCCCTAGGCCTCAGTGGCATGGGTTCACAAATGGGATCTTCCGATCTGGGTGGTTGCACAGTTCGGTGGAAAAAGCACAGTTTTCCTGGTTGGGTAGCACGCTCACTCACTGTCTTCCTTGGTTGTGGGGAGGGGGCTCCCCTGCCCCATGTGGCTCTCCAGTGGGCCACCACACCACACTGCTCTTCTTTCCTCTCCGTGGATCATGCCAGCTGCCTAGTCAGTTCAGATGAGACAATATGGTTACCTTGGTTTCCGGTGCATGATTCACACACCTTTATGGTCCTTTTCAGTGGCAGCCTCTGATTGCCACTGCTTCTAGGTGGCCATCTTGGCCCCACAGGCTAACCATTTTTTAGGTGGCATTAAAATTCTCATTTCTAGATCAAGCTCCAGTGAACGTTTTGTAAAACTTACATCACTTGTCTCGTTGATATTCCATGTTGTAATGAACTAACTCAGTATCCTCCCAAAACCTTTCATTCTCTTTGTTCCTTTGCCAGCCTTCCCACTGTGAGATGTAAAGCTTACTCTCATATGTAAGTCCTTACTCTCTCGAGCGAACCACAATGATTTAATATTTAAATCATGTGATTCTCAATTCCAACATACCCTTCTTATCCTCTCTTTATTGTTTATTTTCAGTATCTCCCTATTCATTGCAAATTCTTTACCAGATTATAGGTGTATCTCATAGCATTATGCCTCACAGCACTTTGTACAATGCCTTATATCAATTAGACATAACATATATAGTTGTTGAAGTAAGTTGGGTACAAGTGCCAAAATTTATAATTGTGGTCTTCATTTTTCAGAGAAACAAGCTATAATTTGGAGCTTCCATTTCACAAAAATTGGGTAACTAGATGTGAAATCAGTATTAAAGTCATATTTTAGGAACTGTAAAACCCAACTCTACCACCAAAAATTTAGAATTCATATTAATAATTGTATAGGCTGGAAATACCTGACTTGCAGCACTTCTGATCTACAAAATAATAAAATGCTAGCAATTCATGAAAAGCAATAAATTCAATTTGAAAATTGAGCAAGGGAAAGGATACTCACATTGCGTGTTCGGTATTGGCAGGTACTATGATAGAGAACATACATAGGTGGTTCAGCTTAAACCTTACAATAAGCTTGTGGAGAAATATTTTATGGCATTTTACACATGGGAAAACGTCCATATATTTATTTCTCTATGATCACAATTCTAGTAAATGGCTACCCTGAAACTACAATCTAACTTTTTACTTTTTAAATCACATTTGCAGGAGACACCTAATAATATGCAGCAGGCTTTTGTCTTACTGTGCAATGTAGATAAAATTTAAGAAGAAAAAAATGAATTATACTATATTTGGGAATTTTTAAGTAAGAAGCGAAAGTTTACATTAAGCTAAAACACTTTCAAATCTCTAAAAGCATCAATCATGTATTATCTAGTCTCCAAGCTTTTATACAAACTCCTTTCTCTGCCTTGTAAGATGAAGACAATATAACAATAAATGAGTGACAGTGAAATCATTCATACATTCTTTAATTTAACAATAAAAAATTGAGTGCCTACTCTGTGCAGTGACCATAGTTCCTGGAGTTTACAATTGTTCCTGGAGAAATATATTAATCAATTGGATATTCTAATTATTAGCTGTGTAGCACTGGATAATCTGCTTATTTCCCTGAGCTTTATTTTTATGTGTAAATAGGATTTTAAATTTCTTAATATATTAGACTGTTGTAAAGAATAAATGTAGAAATATTGTGATTTGTTTAGCACAGTTACTGGCAGTCATGTTAGACACAATTTTGCTTATTTTTGGTGTTTCCACTTCACTTTTTAAATTCTTCCTTATAATTTAGCAATCTGATTATATGTCCTTCTTCCCAAGAAACCTTCCCCACAACCTCAGTACAAAATGAAGCATCATTTTCATACATACTCACATAGCTATCTGTGTATATCATCATATTGCAAATCACATTTTTTATAATTATTCACATATATTTTAAATCCCATTCCAAATCAGACTATACGATGTTTGTTTGTTTTCAGAGAGTCTGGCCCTTGTCACCCAGGCCAGAGTGCAATGGCACTATATTGGCTCACTGCAACCTCCACCTCCTGGGTTCAGGCAGTTCTCCTGCCTCAGCCTCCCAAGTATCTGGGATTACAGGTGCCTGCCACCATGCCCAGCTAATTTTTGTATTTTTAGTAGAGACAAGATTTCAGCATATTAGCCAGGCTGGTCTCAAACTCCTGACCTCAGGTGATCTGCCCACCTCGGCCTCCCAAAGTGCTGGGATTACAAGCATGAGCCACTGTGTCCAGCCAACTGTAAGGTTCTTAAGAGTAGGGTGAGATTTGTGCTGCTCACCAGTGAGTTCACAGCATTTCCAGACCACAATTGATTTCTAATAAATGTTTCTGAATGAATGTGCTTGCAGTGCAAAGAAATAATGGGAAGGCAGGTTTGGTAAACTTCTTGGCAGCTTGTTTCAGTATTGCAACCCAAATTGCATCTACAATGGATGGAAGGCCATTTTCAACCCAACAGCCATGTGAGTGTTGTAACTCTCTGTACTGCCTTTCAGTTTAATAGTCCTCTGTACTAGGAGAAGCTAAACAGACCGTATGCACTGTCTGTCTGAAATATTGTTGAAAAAGTTCATTTATTAGAAGGAATATTGGACTTAAGAACATTCCCAGTCACCAAATAGAAATTTATTACCTAGTTTGATTTTGTTCAGAAAAATTTAATATCTTGGTAAATAAAATCTGAAAATAGAGCACTTATTGTTTCATTGTATATTAAGAATTGAATAACCCTGATATTTAAACAGAACTTGTGAATGCAGATAATATTAGTTACAAAATGTCATCAGTCGGATGCTCAGTCTTTCATTATGGTGGCTATGAAGATTGAAAATTTTAAATAAACCTGGGCTGTATTGAACTTTTCACCTCCTCCAAGTGAGTGCATAAGTTCATTTTTTGGATTGTCCTCAAAGTCATTTTATTCCAGCAGTGGCTCTTTGCAATAAACTGGAGTAACTTCATCTTCCATTGATGTATGTGGGCTCCTCTGCTGACATGACAGATTGGCTTTTTTGTAAGGTTTTCCTTCAAGAAATATAGCAATTAAGCTTAGAATGTGAGAGGATAAACTATAATTTATAACCTTCTCCCTCACACAGCAATCTAGAAAGGGTGTTTCTAATTCAGAGGAAATACAATAAAATAAGGGAAAGTCAAAAGAACAACAGCAACAAAAACAACAATAGAAAGGGGTTGGAAAGGCTTTCAAAATTTGTAAACTTTTTATACACTATATTTGACATATCTCAGTGGAATGTGCATCAGAGGGGAAAAAAAGCATGTCATTGCTCTGAAACTGTCTTTTCTAATTCAGTGCACCCATGTATTGTTATAAATCTGTTTCCCAATCATGCTTCCTTACTGAAAGATGCAGACACAAGGGAACAAGCTTCACTGGTATCTATCAGCTCAGATAAAGGAAAAGTTTCTTTTAGCCTGACACTGACAGCTTAATGAAATGAAGGCCAAGATGCATGCAGATGAGAGAAAGACTGATAAGGCAATGACCATACTTGGTATTTAAAATGGGCAAGTCGGGCAACTTGTACCTATGTTTTTCTTCCCTTGGGCTAGGGCAGTGAAACTAAGACCACTTTCTGTGTATAGTTTATGGACACTGCTTTCACAACTTTACAGATAAAATTTTTTCTTTGGCCTAGTAAAATAATGAAAGCCATAGCACTTATTTAAAGGTTAAAAAAATGCTGTAGTATTTTTTTTTCTATTTTGATAAATGAAGAAGATGATAAGGTATCAGATCTCATTATGTAAACTTGTATTATGCATTGTGATTTCCTGTCATTGCTTTGAACTTTGCAGTTGGGATATTTTAAAATCTAAGGACCAGTGGGATTTTTATAGAATGAACTGAAAAATGGACCCTATCCTTTACTCAAAATATAGCAAATATTTATTACCATTTGTTTTCCCATTAGTTTTTATTTTCACACACCTCCACCTTTCCTTAGCATCTGTAGGAGAAAAAGAACAGTGGGAAGAATTGGGAAGAACTTCCTGTCACACATTCCAGATTATTAACAGGATACACAAAGTACTCAAAATCTCATGAGAAAATCTGAATTGTGAGAGAATTACACCATCAAGTTTGGTGAAAGAGGTGATGATTATAATGCAAGTGTTTTCTTTTTTTCTTTTTCTTTTTGGTCTTCATTTGGTTAAAGGTGAAAATGTTTTTAAAAAGAGTATAAAATTTAGTTTTCATTGACATTTAGCCCAATCACTAATCCTTAAAAGGTTTACCTGTCAGTGAACGTTCCTGATTGGAACACATTTACACTGAATATGTGGGAACTGTGTCTCTACACATGCTTTAAGTTACCAGTGTCCTCCAAAACACACAAGTCACCTTGTAAAGCTGTTTCAGACAAAACGTACGTAAAGATACTGCTGTTTCTAAGATTTTCCCCCATTATTTAAATGTCTATAATACCATTAGGATTACAATAGAAAAGAAACTTAATTTTCACCAGTCACTAGCTAGATTTATATCTAATGTCACTGTATATCTTCAGAGCATTTTAGAGCTTAGAACACAGTTGAGGCTGGGCGTGGTAGCACACGCTTGTAATCCCAGATACTCAGGTGGCTGAGGCACAAGGATTGCTTGAACCTGGGAGTGCACCACTCCACTCTAGCCTGGGCAACAGAGTGAGACTCTGTCTCAGAAAAGAAAAAAAAAATGCAGCTGAAATAAGAATTAACAGAAAGATTAATGCTACAGTTTTAAAGTACGGAAAACTATTCCTAAAATTCTGTTCTTAAATCAGTTTAAAGCAGGTGTTTCACCTTCATGTGTAAAAGATTTTTTACCTCTATTTTATTCTCCAACATGTTTTTTCTTTACTCTTATACCAATAGCCACACACACACACACACACACACACACACACACCTTAAAGGTAGAGGTATTAAATTCATTTGCTATTTTATTTAAACTTCAGGGGCAACCTACATAGTCAAAAGGCAAGAGTTATTGTAAAAACAAAAAAATCTATGAAACTCACTGAAGGATCTACTGTGACAGTGTCATTAGGTATCATAGGCTAATTGCTAAAAACTTAAAAGCAAATTCTTTTTTAGTTGTTTAACACAGTGGAACTTTATGTCTTCCATCTCAGTCTACTTGCACAGCCTTCTGGGTGATTATTGAGAAACTCAAGGTCATTCTATCCAGTGACTCCCCCACTATAACGGCCTCAGACTTCTCCACCGGACCATCTGCGTCAGGACTAGAGAGAAAGGAGAGCAAGCATGGGAGGTCTCAAGGAAGGTATTTTAGAGGCTGTGCCTAAACTGGATGAAATTACTTCTTTCTGTATTATTTAAACAAGCCTCAATCAAATGGCTCCATCAAACTAGTGCATAATGTAGAATTTTATTTTTTATTTTTTATTTTTTTGAGACAGAGTCTGGCTCTGTCACCCCAGGCTGGAGTGCAGTGGCACGATCTTGGCTCACTGCAGCCTCTGCGTCCCAGGTTCAAGCGATTTTCCTGCCTCAGCCTCCTGAGTAACTGGGATTACAGGTGCCCACCACCACAGTCAGCAAATTTTTGTATTTTTAGTAGAGATGGTGTTTTACCAAATTGGCCAGGCTAGTCTCAAATTCCTGACCTCAAGTAATCCCCCAACCACAACCTCTTAAAGTAAGATTACAGGCATGAGCCAGTGCGCCTGCCCAAAATAGCTGACGTTCTACAAAAACATGGCACAGTTTAGTAACAATCTTATTGCAGATGATGTTCTTTATTAATTTCATCATTTCTGAGCTCTAGGAGAGTTCTTACTGAGAAATCTGATAATATTCTTTCAAACATTGTTTCTTATGAACAGGCTACTTTGAAAAGGACAAATTTCATTTGTCACAATGTAGGTATGTAAGTCATTATGGAAGGCGCCATTAGATTTAGAACTGGATATACATTATCTTCAGTAAAATTGCCTCACTTTCTTTGTTCATTCCACTTTACATAGATGATAAATTTATTATGTATTTTATACAGTCATATGAACTTATTGATCCTACTGTAATACATCTATGAACAGATAAACAATTATATAAATAAATAGAAACATAGACAACTGCGTATGTAGATGGATATATAAGTAACTTTGTTGATTGATAAAGAAAAAAATATACACTTTATTATAAACAATACAACGATTGGATTTTGTCTTTCCCATCAAATAACATTTAATAGGAAAGAAAGACTCTAAAGTGATAAATATAAGGATAAATATAAGCATAAGATACATAAAGGCTCTTGAACCCACATAAAGGTGCAGAAAGAGAGATGGGAGTTGATGGTCAATAGAAATCTCTTGAAGCATCTTGGAGAGAGATCCAAGATGGCCGATTACTAGCAGTTCAGGATTGCAGCTCCCAGTGAAAGCGCAGAGAGTGAGTGGACACCACACTTACCAACAAATTTTTGCTGCCCATGGACCAGGGCATTCCCCACAGGTCGCCAACATGACTCTTTTGGCTGTTGTGGCTGTTTTGCCGGCGCTCGGCCAGGAGATTCTTGGCGCGGAGTAAACGGGACTGGGTCTCCTTTTGGATGATGTTTGGAGCTCTGATAAGGCAGAGCAGTCCATTGAGCTGATTGAAAAAGGGACGGAGAAGCCAGACCGGAGACCTGTCTCTTACAGAGACGATAGGTGGATAAAGCCATAAAGATGCCAAGAAGCCACCGTAAAAAAACTGAGAACACTCAAAATCAGAATGTTTCTCCTTCTACAGAGGACGCTAGTTCCTCATCAGTAACGGAACAAGGTCTGGTGGAAAATGACTGCAAAGAAGTAACAGAGTCAGGCTTCAGAAGGTGACTAATAAGAAACTTTTGTGAGCTAAAAGAATATGTTCTAACCCAATGCAAAGAAATTAATAACTTTGAAAAAAGGTTTGACGAAATGCTAACGAGAATGGATAATTTAGAGAGGAACATAAACGAATTAATGGAGCTGAAAAACACAATACGAGAAATCCGTGAAGTATGCACAAGTCTTAACAGTCGAATCGATCAAGCAGGAGAAATGATATTAGAGGTTGAAGACCAACTTAATGAAATGAAATGAGAAGATAAGGTCAGAGAAAAAAGGATAAAAAGAAATGAGCAAAATCTCCTGGAAATATGGGACTATGTGAAAAGACCTAATTTATGCTTAATAGGTATATCTGAAAGTGATGACAGGAATGAATCCAAGCTGGAAAATATTCCTCAGGATATTATCCAGGAAAATTTTCCTAAACTAGCAAGCCACGACAATACTCAACTCCAGGCAATACAGAGAACCCACAAAGATATTCCTCAAGAAGACCAACCCCAAGACACATAATTGTCAGATTTACTCAGATTGAAATAAAGGAGAAAATATTAAGGGCAGCCAGAGAGAAAGGCCAGGTTACCCATAAAGGGAAGCCTATCAGACTCACAGCAGATCTCTCAGTAGAAACTCTGCAAGCCAGAAGAGAGTGGGGGTTAATATTTAACATCCTTAAAGAAAAAAACTTTCAACCCAGAATTATATATCCAGCCAAACTAAGTTTTACAACTGAGGGAAAAATAAATTTTTTTGTGAACAAGCAAGAACTCAGAGATTTCATCACCACCAGGCCTGTTTTACAACAACTTCTGAAAGAAGTACTATACACAGAAAGGAACAATCAGCATCAGTTATCCTGAAAACTTACCAAAAAGTAAAGAATATTACAACAATGAAGAATTTACATCAACTAACGGGCAAACAGCTAGTTAGCCTTAAATAACAGTATTAAACTCACATATATCAATATTAAGCCTAAACTTAACCGGATTAAATGCCCCAATCAAAACAAATAGTTAGACAAACTGAATAAAAAGTTAAAACCCATCAGTATGCTGTATTTAGACCTTTCTTATAGGCAAGGATATGCAAAGACTTAATGTAAAGGGATGGAGGAAGATCTACTAACTTAATGGAGAGCAAAGAAAAAAAAAAAAACCATTTGAACACAGACTTGGAACAAGCATATTTAATAAATATTTACAGAACTTACCACCCCATATTCACAAAACATATATTTTTTTCAATATTATATCATATCTATTCTAAAAGTGATCACATAATAGGAAATAAATTACTTTTTAGTAATTTCATAAGCATTTCACAGATTTAAATGAAATCCTGAGGAATAGAGCAAGATTATCGCTCTCTCTCCCCCTTTCTCTTTCTCTTTCTCTTTTTTTCTCTTTTATTCTTCTTCTTTCTCTAAAAAAAAAAAAAGAAATCTTTTAATTTTTATTTCCTGCAAATTCACAAAGACTATAGGCTCATTGGTTAAAAAAAAAAAAAAAAAAAAGACAGCCCCATATCCCTTTATAACTTAGCTCTCAACCACATTATTTGTTATATTATCTTAAATATATTTATCACACTTGCTGTATCATAAATAACTTACATTACATCGACAAATTTATAATAATGGTATTGATCATTTTGACTGAATTGGCTTATTTTCTAAACAGGATTAATAATATACAACTCTTACTACTGAAATTAATTTAAGGTTATTTGAACATTATCCTAATGATAAAGGCAATTTAAAGGGTAAAAAAGATTCATTATAGTTTGAATATTCCATACTCTGTTAGTTTTATTCCTAAGTTGACATATCTCAATATATGTTTCATTGTTCTATTGGAGTTTTAGTAATATATAGAATAGAATGAAATCAGTAGGGGATATGAGAAAAATCTTGAGATTACTTAATATACAAAAAATCCTGAATTTGTAAAAATGCCTCCATTTTGTAAGTTTCCTGACATTTAGAGTTTCTCTGAACTCTTATTTCCAGCTGCAGAAATGAAGCAATTTGTTCTGTAAACTCCTGTGAAGATATATTGTGTTCCCTGATCTCTACTAAATTTTCATTTGCTAAAGTTGAGTCAACTAAGTCAGAAGGAACACATTTTGAGAGCATGCAAGGAAAAAATCAGTTTTCAATTTTTTTTCAATTTTCAACAGATTCTTGGGTTCTCAACTTTATCTTTTCTGTTCAGAAAACATAATTAATTCCAGAGAATGAGAAATCCTAAGACTACAAGGGAAAGAACAGTTTTCAATTTCTAATAAATCACTAAAATGCTCTTTTTTCGTATGTGTAAGTAGACTGTGCCCCATCTATGTGAGCTTGCTTATTTTCTCCCCTTGTAGAAATTTGTAAGTTAATACGTACATTTTTATATGAAAGAAACAGATGATATAATCTTTTAATATTCTATCTATGCATAAGACATGCTTGAAAATATCAAACAAATCTAGGTAAAGAAGAAGAGGGATATCTCAATATAAATATTAAAAGCCCCATGTTTTAACAAAGATTTAATCATTTTAAAAATTGTCAATACTCACCTGGAAAAGATAGAACCGATAAAAATCACAAAAAAAGAGAGGAAATTATTATCGTAAGGAAATGGCGGGTGGGAATTATTAAATCTGAATGAACAAACAATGAGAGTTTGTATTAGTTTGTTTTCTTTTACATAAAATAATCCCATATAAATTAGTTCCTTTAGCCTTTTCCTTTGACCTTAAGTTGTTCAAGTCTAAAGGAATTCACAAAATTCCTCTTTGTCATTGAACTCTATGTGAACATAGATGTTTTGTAGTTCACACAGATCATAGACTTTTGATCTAAATATATAAAAAAACGGGAGAGAAAGGAATTTCTAATAGAAATGTAAGATAACATTCTCAGACATAAGAGCTCATTTGGATATACTTTTAAATAGTGTGATTTTTTTTAAAGTGCTTTAGATTATAAACCAGTGCTTTAGAGGATTCCTTGTGTGATACTTCTGCCACTTCCCCCATTAATAATGGCGGTCATTACTTCACTCCCATTATCACATTAAGTCCTATAAAGCTTTTTTTTTTCTTTCTTTTTTTTTTCTTTGGAAATAGGGTCATATATGTAATAAAACTGCTTATCAGATGAACTGATCACCAATTCTACCCATGCACTGTGACAGTGGCACCGTATGATAGAATTAGAGTAGCTACTCAAGTTATAGGCATTTGTCATCAGAGCTTATTTCTCTGCCACTGGTGAAGAAACCAGTGCAAACACAGCCATTGACCTATGTTTGCCTCTGCACCACTGTGTAGAACAAGTGTTCACTAGTGTGTGGTGAAACGGGAAAACTAAGGACTTACGGAGAATTTTCAATTAAGTTAAATGTGTTCACTTTTAAAATTTCAGTATATCTAAATTATTATTTTTGATGCAAAATGTTCTTTCTTATAGGTTGAGAGTATGCTAAGATTATAGCTGAGTTTTGCTCCTTCGATTCTCATTTGATAACCCCCATCCTCCTTCAAGCATATAGGTACACACTCACAGAACCAAGCAACACAGCACAATGATGGCTCACCAGCCAGCTTTGCCAAATGTTAAAGTAATTTTAACATATTTTATTAAGAGGGTCAACCAAGCTCAAGATTCACCTAAAGCGATTAATCCATGTCTCATTATGGTTCTTATTAAACAACTATTTTATGAGATCATTTAGAAGTAGGCGTGATCAAATAACAGTTTATCAACAGCTGGTGAGCATTGAAAAACGTGAAAATTCAGAGTTCGAAATATCCAATAACTTTGATTATATCCAGGATGATAAATATACAAGAAAACAAGACTCTTAAGAAGATCCTTCATATGATAATATAATAGTCATTTTTGCCTCATGAGCATATACATAATTAAGGTATAATCAAAATAAAAAATTTCCAACATACTTACAATTGAAGCATCTCATTTATGTTAAGTTCAAGTACAGTTTAAGCAAAGTTGAGATTTGTGCATAATTCTAATCTTGTTTTACTGTCTTATTTTATATTGAAGTTTATAAATTTCTTAGGTGAGTTTTGATGGTTTGAGAAGAGCTCTCAGTCATCTGTTATCTCTTAACCTTGCTCAGGTCTTTTATTCTCTCTCAGTAGTAAATAATACATGTTTTAGTTGAATTCTGTCTGTAGCATCCACTGATCCACTGTAACTTGCAGCAGTAGGGATCTCATTAAACATCTTACAGAGAAAATAAATATTCACCACAGTTCTTTACATTGTTCTCATGGGAAATCACAAGTAAGCAGATATATGTTACAAAGTGGTGCAGTCACTCACACTACTTTCTCTGTGTAACTACAGGATATCATATCGCCAAGGTGTTACTTATTGAAGAGCATTGACTATTTAAAAAATTTATGTGAGATCAACTTGAATTATATAGGCTATCAAATATAGACAAATTACGATAAGAGATTACTGGTGATTTGAATACATGCATACATAAATAAAGGGGTTTGGGGCTTAAGATGTGATTGGAAATGAGCTGGGTGGCAGAGAAATCACTTATTCAGTGTCTGTGGGAGGTGGCTGAAGATATGAATGTTGACAATAGAGATTAGTTGGTTTCTTGTAAACTTGTGTTTCCCTATTCTTACTCAAACTGAAGGCTTCTTCATGTGTTTGAGGGAAACTAGAGGAAGTTATAGGAGGCTGATACACTTGAAGTTATTATTAATATATTCTCATAAAATACAGCATTACTGAACATTTTTGTCCTCATTTAATGACTATGTTGTTAGCTTATTTATCTCTTGTAGTAATGTCTGTTTCATACAGAAGGAGAAACAAGTTTACTTTAAATGATAATCTTTGCTCCATCAAAGTACAGTGATTTACTTGGGTACATCTACATCACATTATACTTAAAAGCTTTATCCTTTAGTTAAATGAGACTTTGAAGCCTAAATTTGCTTTTGTAAATGATACGTTTGAATTTCCACTCATGTGTTTTCTTCCCATATACTCTTCAGATAAAAGAAAAGCTTCCATTTTCACTATCTTAAAAGAAATGCTTTTTTCTTGGATAACAGCTGTAATTCATGCATTCATGTCTAAACACCAGCTTATTAATTCAGAATCAGTATTATACGTAACACTGAAATTAGAGTCTAAGCTAAAATTAACTTTGGCATGGTTAATTCTTTCTTCGTAAAAATTTTTGCAGAAATCCAGGCCCAGAAAAACCTGGGATTTTCAAGCCATTCTCTCTCTCACACACACACACAAATACTTTAAAGAGAGATGTGTTGAGGATTGGCAAGTCAATTAAGATGATCATATCTTTCATGCCTAGTTCCTCAGTCAAAGGCAAAAATACAGTCCCTTATGTCAAATTCTGTCTCCAAAATTCTCTTACCCACCATGATCTGTGTTCCCCAGGAAGCTGCATTTCCTACAATACAAACTAAATCAATTTCAGTCTTTGCACCAATAGAAACCTGTCCATATTTCGGAGGGATAGTGGGTTCCTGTCAGCTACTTATTATTTTGTAGCCTCATATTTTCAAGCTACAAGACAGCGTTTATAGTCACCTCCCTTAATTCAAGTCTTTTCCTTGACTTCTTATTTTCCTCTCTGATTCAAAACTAATGAAACAGCAATATAAACAACAAAACTCCTTTGACATAAAACTCCATGTAGAACCTAATCTGTCATCACTTTAAAAACGTAAAACATGTTCATGGGCTTAAAAAAATCACTTGCTACTAAAGGCTATAATGAAAGAAAATATACCAGTCTCACCCATGAGTTCATTCCCCATAGCCTAACACATTTTAGTTTTAATTTCTCTTAGTTGACAACACTTTTGCAGTGTATACATACCACTTACTCCCTCATGCTATGCTATTTTTGACATTGAATGGAATAAATTTAAAACTATACCAAAATTTAGTGATTTTGTGGTGTAAAATCTTTTTAATAAGTTATTAAAATTCTTCTCCAGGCTATGGGTTGGCTGAGTTGACTTCCGGTTGGGATGGACTTGACCGATCTTAGCTGAGCTCACTCATATATTTATGTTTAGCTGGTAGGTCAGCTTGGGGCATGCTGGTCTGGTGTGGCGTCTGGTGTGGCCTCTGCTGTTTGACTCAGCTACCCTTCACACATCTCTCACATACTCAAGTCTCTCATAACAGCCAAGCCCTATTCTCATGACATACTCTAATGGCATTTTACAGAAGCAAGAGGCTGGGAAAATGTGCAAGCACTCTTTCAAAGCGCTGCTTGCATCATCATTACTGTTAACCCACTATTCAAAGAAAGTCACATAGCCAAGTACAAACTTGGCTTGGGAGCACAGTACCAAAGGGTATGAATACAGGGACAGCATTGATTTGGCCCATAGATGAAATCAAGCTGGCTTCCAGTATTAGAATATGAAACAAGTTTTCTCAATTAGATTCCTAATCAGAGATTAAATTTTCTGAGTCATTGCATGTATGGAAAGCTATTCCACTCTCATATAATTTGAAAGATTTGCTGACTACATCGGAATTCTAGTTTTTAGATTGGAAACTGTATAATATTTAGTCACGATTATGTAAAGTCATTCTTTCATTGTCCTTTAGGGTCCAGTATTGTTATTGAAAAGCCAAATGCCATTTTTTTCCTAATGCTTGTATTTGTGTCCTGTTTTAATCTCTCCAGATTTTAGGGTATTTACTTATCAGTTGTTTACTTATCAGTCTTTTATCTTTTTCCCTTTATCGTAGGAAATGTGTAATGCTGTGCCTTCATGCTAATAACTTCATACTTGTCTGATATCCCATAGATTTTTTATTATGGGAACTCATATTCTTCAATTCTGGAAAATTTTCCTACATTGTGTCTGATAATTTTTCTTCTTCTATTTAGTCTTGTCTTCCTTCCTGGAAGTCTCAAGTACTTAAATTTAGACCTTATGAATTAATCATTTAAATCTATTATTTTATTTTGGACATCTGTAATCTGTCTGACAATTCCTATGAATTTGTACACTTCTGGACTTACAATGAGTCTTCTTTTTAATCAGACCTGTTTCTCAACATTACTTTCTTACACACCCAAATGTTTCTAAATTCTAAGTCTTCCTATTTTAGTGTTTTCAGGAATTACATTCCAATATTCTTGCCTGACACTAGAGATTTCGTGGCATATATTCTGTGCATGATTCATGAAAGAAATTTTCTCTTTCTTGGAAGGGCGCAGTGGTTTAGGCCAGTAATCCCAGCACTTTAGGAGGCTGAGGTGGGCGGACCACCTGAGGCCAGGAGCTTGAGACCAGCCTGGCCAACGTGGCGAAATGCCATCTCTACTAAAAGTACAAAATTAGCCTGGCATGGTGGCGTGCGCCTGTAATCTCAGCTACTCGGGAAGCTGAGGCAGGGAGAATCGCTTGAACCAGGGAGGTGGAGGTTGCAGTGAGCCGAGATCATGCCATTGCCCTCCAGTCTGGGTCACAGAGCCAGACTCTCTCACAAAAAAAAAAAAAAGAAATTTTCTCTTTCTTGTGTCAACTTCTAAATACAGCATGTACTGCATAATGATGGTGGTCAGTGACGTACCACATATAAGGCAGTGGTCCTAGAAGGTTTTAATACCATATTTTTACTACACCTTTTCTATATTTTAATATGTTTAGATACACAAATGCTTATTACTGTGTTACAATTGCCTACAGTATTCAGTACAAGAACACGTACAGGTTTGTAGCCTAGGAGTAATAAATTATACTATGTAGCCTAGGTGTGTAGTAGGCTACCATTTGGGTTTTTCTAAGTATGCACTTCGATGCCCGCACAATGATGAAATGACCTAAAGATACATTTCTGAGAGAGTATTCTCACTGGTAAGTGATGCATGACTATTGTGCCACTATTTCTTCATTCACATTTTTGAGTATAAAGCAGTCTTTCATTTGCTATATATCTTTCAAAATGTTATCTTCTGTTGTCCTTTTTCCCAATGTTTGATCTGATAGGTTTATTTTTTAAAAGAAAATTCCTTCATGATCATTTTAGTGGTATCTAAGAAGAAGGTAGTTAAATGAATATGGCAACTTTAGCATCTTGAAACATAAGCCCATTAATATCTAGTATGTAATCACATTATTGCTCTCTTTCCATAAATCCAACTTCTAGTTGGGCACCACTATGTTAATGTTCTATTTCTGCTTGGAATCAATATACCCACAGAGTAATTTACCATTTTTCCTATAAAATCTCAAGGCACATTCTGGTATTAGGGAGGAAAAAGACTTTATGTAGCACCTGGAACGACAACCACAAAGATAGAACAGATACTGACAGACACTTAGACTAACTCCAGAGAAGTAAACTATTAGTTTGGTGCAAAAGTAATTGCAGTTTTTGCCATGAAAAATCATCATTGCTGCCATTAAAAGTAATAGCTATGCATGTTTGGCACTTATAATTCAACTCTCCTTCTTTTAACAAGTCCTAAAACATCTATATAGCACTCATCAGACTGGACACTTACTAAAATAGTAGGCAAATCTCAGGGACTAGGATTAGAAAAAGTTAATCATATTCAAAATAGGAAAAAATTAATTCTGAGAATAAAAGAAGAACAAAAAATATATAATATAATGGCATTCAGGTCCTGAGGTTGAATTCAGGACTGTACTGTTACACTAAAATTTTGATGATAAGTCAAGATTCTAGACAGAGTAAGTTAAGGGAAAAAGATAGAAGTCCAAGCAGACATAGTAATGACTCTAGTGATTTTTAAAATAAGCATTTGAGAGTGATTGTTTTTGGAGGCATATATGCTTAGAGTAATTGGCATCAAATGAACTTCAAGGAGCAAAACGTGAGTATGTCATTTATGCAAAAGACCATAGTTCCTGAGTCTGTGAGTGTGAGTTCATGTTTTATTTAAGAGATTAGTGGACATGGGACACTGGAGCTACTTGCAAACACATTCCAGTAAGATTGAGCCAGGAATACTTTAGTACAATTTTATTGGGAACTCAAAGACATTAATAATTTCAGCATTTGGTGGAAGAAAAGAACATGATAACTAACAATAGCATCCAAAATTGTTTTTTCTTATATCCCATGCATCCTCAGTTGCCCATTGGGGTCCTTAAACTTTGAAATGTTAGAGTCACTTTTAAATGTGTTCCTTTGTTCTTTCTTAATTTAAAATCAATTGATAAATCAGTTATTCTGTTGCTATATTTCTTGCTGTTTTTCTTATTGAAGCTGTCATTATCTCTTATTTAGATTGCTATAATTGTCTCTTTAGTACATTCTCTTTTCATGATGTCTCATTCAATCCACCTATATGACCCCAGAGTTGTTTTCTTAAATCATAATTCTGACCACTAACATTCTTGTTTTAAATTCTTTGAATCCACATTACATATAGAAACTCATATTATGATTGAATGTTATTTAAGTTTCTCCTCTTAATCTGATCTAAATCTTGTGCCAATCACCTACTATTTTCTAGGCACCCATGATTTCTCATCATTCTTAAACATGCACTGTAGGTATATCATTAGTTTCATCTCCAAGTTCACACCACTGTCTTTGAATAGAACATCTCTTCCATATTATTAGTGAGAGTCTTATCCATTCACCCAACTGCAGCCTTTTCTGACCTTCCAGGTTATAATTAATTTTTTTTTCTCCCTGTCTATAAAGTACTTGTCTTGTTCCTCTACATTAGATTTCGTTACAGTGCAACATACAATGCAATATATTGAGGCACCTTTGTATCTTCTTATGAGTTTCTTAGGAACAAAGGCAGTATCTTCCTTATCTTTACAACACTTTATTTTCTATTTGAATGTCTTGCTCATGATAGATGTTAGTTCAAAGGAATCCAGTGATTTTCCTCTTCTTTGTGCTGTTCTACAATATTTAACTACTTTCATATTCCATGTGAAGTCTGCTTCCTGTAAGCTATTTCCTTTACCTGAAAGTTCATGATGTACATTGGATACTTTAATATGTATGAAATTAGCTAGTTTCCTTATGTGTTTTTATTTTATTCTGTTCTTCTATACAATGATAGTGTGTTACAAATTTGAACAATAACTGAATTTAGGCATGTACATAAATACTTAAACTGTATATGTAACTTGAAAATTATGTTCATGGAAGGAGGTCATCTCAATGCTAAGAATAGTCAAATGTGAGTGTTATTGGTAGGAATGCATAACTCTCATTTATGAAGATAATAAATTGTGAATTAAACTAATTTATGTTCTAGATTCAGTTCAATGTCAGTGTACAGACAAAGTTTTACTTCCAAAGAATACCTACACACAGAAATAATTCTTGAATCTAATCCTTTTTAAAAACCCTGTAATTGAGCATTATGTTAGTATTATTAGATAATTTTAGAGTGTCAGTTATAGTCTTATAAATACAATTTGTGAAACCAGAAAGTCTGCAGGGAAATAAGTTTGAAGATGGTGATCTTTAAGAGCATGGATCAGAAATTAAAATAATCAAATGAAACCAGTTGTTGTGGAAAGAAACAGAGACTAGGGAATCTTATAGAAACAATAGTCTAAAAAATAAAGACATCTTGATATGTTATTATCAAAAGAAATCCACATGAAATGCTAAATTCCTGAAAACAAATAAAAATCCAAAACAGAGGAATTCAAGCTTTCATGGAAAATCTCAAAAAAAAAATGACAAAACAGGATTATTTGAAACACAGTTTAACACTCCCTGCAACAGAGAATGAAGAACTAACATTAGCAAGGTAGAAAAGAAACTGACATTTTAGTCTGCAAGATGGACCCTTAATTCACAGAAATTATCCTTCAGTATTTTCAGAAGTTATTCTAAAACTTTGGTAATACTCTAATTCGAGACATGGGTAGAAAAAGGGGAGATTTATGTGCCTTTTACTGAACCACTTTTACTGATGTTCTTCTGCCTTGACATTATTCTTTTCTTTCAACTGCGTGAATATGCCTTGGGAGGAATAAATAATTTGAAAATATATGAGTCAACAAAGAAAGAAATGCAGAGTTGCAGACTGATAATGGAAATTACAGGGGTTATAAAATATCATATATTGTGTTGCCATTAAGATGAAAGGAATACGGGAAGTTATAAATAACTCACATCATTTTTTAAAAGAGTGCTTTTTAAATATTCTTTGTGGAAGCATAACTGATAAAAGTCTAATCATTTTTCATGTGAAATCATTCTTCTCAATAAGCAACTTGCTAAGGTGAAAAAAATGGATTAGACAATGGTTGCAATGTTTCATTCAGTACTTCTGAATGCAATGTCATATCCTGCATACAGACTCACATATGAGTGAAATGTTGAATGGCTTTGTAATATATAGGTGTTATGCAATAGAAATGTGAAACAGTCTGTAAAAATAATGCTTATATCATGGAATGATAAAGAAATCACAAAGAAAAGAATCATTTATGGTATTACCAACTTATTGAATTCTATACAATTTATAAAATGTTTTCAGGCACATAATTCAATTAAGTTTTTCTAAGAACTCTGTAATCTAGCCATTTAATACTACTTTTCTGACAGAGACACTGAATACCATTAAATGACTTGCTTAAAGTCTCACAGGTAGATCTTTTCTATGTCAAAGCAGTAGAGGAGTGATGAGTCTAGGAAAAGGTGAAAAAATATATGGGAGAGAACAGCATCTGCTATTTTCAAGAAGAGTTCAGGTCTTACACTTATTAAGTTAATTTACTTGCTGTACTTATTATAAGATACAAAGAATCAAGATGTCAAGGAACAGAAAAGAACCACTCTATTGAAACAGCCTTATACTATTCCTCAGGTCTGCACAAACAGTTCGATATTATTCTGAATGATATAACATTTTGCAAAGGAAAAGTGACCAGTTTACCCATATTTCATGTTGAGCCAGTAAGAAAACCCAGACCATTTGGATCTTCTATCTTCCATTGAAAACTGCAGGTGGGGTAGAGCAAGACTGCATGAGATGACTTTGAAAAGAAAGGGCATAGGTAAGAGAAATTTACTTATTGGATCCATACCAATGAAATCTTGCAACAAATGCCTTATGTATGTCACCTTGGTGAGAGACAGGGAAAGCCACAGAGAATATATATAGTCTACTTTAATGACAAAACTTTGATTCTGGCAAGATCTTAAAATATTAGATCTCAACATGAACATTGCTGTATAATTTGTATACTATATTCATAGTGGCTTTCAAAGAGACTAGAAATGAATAACATTGGCTTTAAAGGAAAAGAGTTGCTCAGAGGAACTAGTGCACTGTAAAATTGTTTGGTTATATTAGCAAACATAAATGTTCTCTGATCCACCAGTCATCCCATGTATTTTCTTATTCCTGCAAAATAAGTGTCAAAACACTTTCTCTGATGATAAAGGTGACTACAGTTGTATATTTTCTAAATTTATAAGTGAACTAAACATCTGAAAAAATTCATATGCTTCAGAATTGATTCCCTGTATTCATCTCTCAAACTTGATTTTCTGTAGTTAGTTGCTACTTGCAACATTAACTTGAAAGTAAAATCCACCGAATATAATATTTTTTGAGTGTCTGTTTTTCATTAAAATAATTTTATTTACATTAAGTCAGTTTTTAAAAACATTTTTGTGGCTTTGTTTCTAGTTGTCTCTGTCTGGGAAATTGATTTTTCAAATCAATTTAAAAAGTTGGCCTAGCAATATATACAGTCACCTAAGCAAGCCCGTATGTGTGTGGGAAAGTAGACATTAACAATTACTCTCATTTTTATTATCACTGTGTCTAAAAATATAAATTTTTTAAAGATCACTCACTCATTAATTTTTTTCTAAGCTATAATAAGTATCAACTTACATTATTTTAAATGGTAACAACATTTTATTGCATTTATATATGTATATATTTTTCAGAATATTTAATCAATCCTCTAGAAGTATTCTTGTTTTGTTTCCATGTTTTTAAAACTATGAACGTTGTAAAGAATACTGTAAAGCTGGTAATTATTAACAGTAAAGTTTAACAATAGAATGCATAGGTAAAATGGTATGCACATGTTTGGTTTATTGATCAATTTTGCCAAATTGCCATTTGGAAACTTTATTTTAATTGTATATTCCTACCAAAAATACGCAAGAGTGCCTTGTATCATCTTCTCTATTGGATCTTAGTCTCTTAAAATTTTTGTCATTGGTAGTGCTCAATAATGCTTTCTTACAGTGTTTTAATGTTTAACTTCAGGTCATATAGTGGAAAATATTTTCATATCTCTTTGCCCCATTTATATGTCAAACGTTATGAAGTATCTGTCTATCTCTTGAAATTATTTTCATTTTAACTAACTTAGCAATTGTTTTATAAATCAAGTGTTCAAATTTCTTTCTTATTTTCTACAAATTCACTTTTCCAATATTTCACTTGTTTTTCAATCTTTATTATAGTATTTTAGCCATTCATGTTTATTTCTATGTGCTCGAAATCATTTTTCCCCTCTTATTTTTTAAGACAGGAATACATTTGAAAATGCATTCAATGCAATCTAATTGTTGGTTTTTATATTACTTTGCAGGTTAGTGGGGAATACCGAGGAAGCATCAGGAATATCAGTTGTTGACAGCTGCTCTATTAATTTGACTATCCCCAGAGTGCTATATAGCCTGAAGTGATACCTACTGATGGAGCCAAGTACTCAATCTATTTGTTTTTACTCTATTAACACACTTATTTTCTACAACAATTCCATGATATGTGTTACTATTATTATTCCTGTCTTACATATAAGGAATCTAGAACACAAAAGGTTAAGCTGTTGTTCTAAGTTTATGCAAATTTAGAAATACGTTTATGTAAACTTAGGTAGAAATCGGCAGAGCTGAGCTTTAAACCCAATCTGTCTTACTTCAGAGTTCACAAACTTAACCCTTCACTATCACTGCCTCTAGAGCAAGTTTTGGCACTCTTTTTAATGAGCTTCCTCTACGGTCCCTTGAGTGACTGTGTGGCTAAGATACATTTCTTTTGTAAGCTCAGAATGTTTATTTTAAGCTTCACTTACATTAACTTCACTTATGACCTTTTCCTGCAGAGAATGATTGAATTTTAAAGCTGCACTAATTTCCATGTTTAGCTTCTTTTATAGGCTCACTTGAAGCTTTTCATCTTTCCTTGGACTATTAGGAATTATCAGAAGGAAACTTTCTTTTACTTCTTTGTCTGGGTACACTTCAATGCTGACATTAAATAGAATGACATTCTTTGATACATTCAAATTATTTATATAGAAATGTAGCTTTCTCCCTAAAACTTTAAGTTTATTGTACATTTTATTATGCCCTTCCATAAAATGTGATTGGTTAATAATTGTGAACAAGTCCTGGGTATACTTATCACTACTTTACTTCTTTCAAATATGACATTTATAGACTTCAAAGACTTCTCTGTATTGCATAGCTAGAGATCACATCACACAGTGTTATGGTTGATAGTCATTGATCTTCACAATATTATAGCTGATATTCATTGATTCATTGTCTTCATCACTGGTGGCTTTAGAATATTCTTATTCAACAGCTCAACTTTTCTAAGACACATTAACTATTTAGAAAATTTATTTAATTAAATTGTATACATGAATGAAATAATATGATAAAAAAAAAAAGAGCTCTGAATATAAAGTCAGAAGGTGTAGGTAACATTTTATTTTTTTATTTCATAATGATGTGATTTGAAATATTAGGTTTTCAAATCTGGGTTTCCTCAACTATAAAATGTAAATAAGAGAATATGCCATTTATACATGGCACACATATTGAAATAATTAGAATAGACATCAAGTAATGGTGGGTGAATGCATTTTGTCATAAAGCACCCTATATAAATATAAGATCCTATATGTTATTAAATATAAAATCGGCAATTAAAATTAAAACAATACAAGAAAATATATATTGACAATGACAAAACATTTACTCATTATAGGTATAATAAATTATTTGTATTTAAATAAAAAAATATTCAATATTTCTGTTGTTATAATTCCATATAGCCATTTTAGGGTGTAGATTATTAAATACAGAATCAATGTCATTTTATGAGTAAATAATTTCCATTATACCACAAACATCCTTAAATATGTTTTTGCCTTGAAATTTCTTGTTAAAATCTGGTAAGTTAAAGTTGTGTGCATATGTGTATGTGTGTGTGTGTGTGTGTATTCATATTTGTTTTATATGAGTCAACAAAGGTTTAAGTTGTAATTCATATTTGTGTTAAATAATTTGTCTATTTGTTTCTTCTTATTTTATGTTTTTGATAGGTTTTACTAGTTTTGAAGGAAAAACATTCTGAGTGAATTCAGTGATTTGGAATTAAGGTTTATTTACAGAAATCATTTTGTTTCATAAGAAGTGTTTCTAAAAGTGATTGCTAATCATGCTCAGAGACAAAGAAGATGTGTTCTTTTTAATACTAGGAATGGGTTGCTCTGAATACACCACCTGGGGAATATCATCTGAGGGTGACTTTGGTTATGGTGCTTTTTAAAGCTGCCTTTAATTGCCTTTGCATACAGCTATATTCATGAATGTGCATTCATCAAAGAACGAAGAGCAATGTGACATTTTCAAGTTTCACTAAGTCAACTAGCATCCGTTGCCATAGTACTCAGAAATAAGGAAGCCAGGAAAAGGCAGAGCTGTTTTTCATTATGCATTGAAAGTTGTCAGCAGGATTAAAGTATCAAAGCAAAAAGGAAGAAAAAAAAAAAAGCTAAGAGAAGATGAATTACTTTACCAAATGGTCACTAATGAATATAAAAAGCAAATATACTAGCCAGTTTTTTTGTAGAAGGATGAGATAGAAAAAAGATGTAATTAAAGGAATGGGTAACTTTATTATTATTATTATGTGTTGTTGTTGTTGTTGTTTGTTTTTTGAGACGGAGCCTTGCATCCTCACCAGGCTGGATTGCAGTGGCGTGACTTCGGCTCACTGCAACCTCTGCCTCCCGGGTTCAAGCAATTCTCCTGTTTCAGCCTCCCAAGTACCTGGGACTACACACGTGCACCACCACGCCCAGCTAATTTTCGTGTTTTTACTAGAGACAGGGTTTCACCTCGTTGGCCAGGATGGTCTGCATCTCTTGACCGCGTGATCAGCCCTCCTCAGCCTCCCAAAGTGTTGGGATTACAGGCGTGAGCCACCACACCCGGCCTATTATTTTTAAAAATATAAAAAATGTCTGATTCTCTCTTTTCTCAGGTAAGAAAAAAATGTAATCCCCATACACACTGTCCTCTGCTAGGGAACAGTTTTGCTGGTTTTATGCCTTGAAGGAAATAAGAATGCATAAAAATAATTTTGTGCCCTTCAAATACTCCTTGAGTGAAGTTAATATTCAAGAATATACTTGATGATTAGGGCTAGAACTTTGTAAATAAGTATAACCTTTAAAAATGAACATCAAACCTTATTTAAATATGGTGGCTTCACAGCCATACCTCACAACTCTATAATTTCTAAACATCTATGAATTTGGACAATGATGTAACGTTTATGGTATAATATAAACAGGCCACACATTCGTTGTCATCATCATTCCAGTATCTCTCTTCCGGGATCATCATTTCTGAAATTTCTTCTCTGATCTCTACTTACTACTTTGAGTTCTCTTAGTCTCTCGTAAACTGGATTTTGTCCTCAATCTGCAAGCCAGGGATTTGATCTTCCACTCTTCTGATTGACCAGAATCTCCATAGTCTTGATTGTCATAACTTCCCACTTAATCTCTCAACTTTTTCCCTAATTTTCTGACGGTTGCAGGAGAAATCTATACAAAAAGAGGTTAATTGAATACATTACAAATACCATCTATCAAACTTTATTTTGACCTGCCTTACTGTTAGATAAACTTTTTATTTTTTCCTTATTGAGCCAAAATTCTATTTGGACTTTCCAAATTTCAGTATTTTCTCTTTCAAACTTTTTTCACATTTCTGTAACTCTAGCCTGAGCTCCTGTACACATTGTGAAATTATTCTATCTCCCTACTCTTTATCTATTAATGCTAAATGAAATGGTGTACATTAGCTTCTCTGTTTCACTTCAAAAATGTATCTTGTTTGTCGCTCATTTCTTTTAATTTTCCATCTCTCTGAATGCATGTCAGACCCTCTACCAAGACTCTTAATTTTATCTTCTTTCTCTTTTAGATTGAAACTAAAAAATACTGATGGGTTAAATAGGGACCTAGTTTAGCAGTAATGCAAGCCGAAGAAAATTCTTCCACTGTTAGGCCAGGCGCTGTGGCTCATGCCTGTAATTCCATCACTTTGGGAGGCTGAGGCTGGTGGATCTTCTGAGGTCAGGTTGAGACCAGCTTGACCAACATGGTGAAACCTAGTCTCTACTAAAAATACAAAAATTAGCTGGGCATGATGGTGGGTACCTGTAATCCCAGCTACTCAGGAGGCTGAGGCAAGAGAATCACTTGAACCCGGGAGGCAGAGGTTGCCATGAGCTGAGATGGCACCACTGCACTCCAGCCTGGCGACAGAGGGCAACTCCATCTCGAAACAACAGCAGCAAAGAAAATTATTCTACTGTTTGCCTGTGTCAAAAATGCATCAACATTATTTTGACATTATTCTACGACTTTCTTCAGGAAATCCCAGGCATTTAAAGTCAGCCCTTTCATACTATGGCTTTTATTAAAACCAGAGATTAACGTATAACCAAAACTAAGAGATTTATAGGTAAAATTGTGTTAAAATACATGAAATAAAATCATTGTGATAGAAATATGCTGTATTTTCTCTCTACAGTTACAAAAATTGAAGTTGAACGAGGAATTTAAAAGGTGACAGTAAACTTTTATCTGGTAAACTTAGTGTTAACCTCAGTGAAATATACTTTTCAGGATAAAATTTTCAAATGAAGCAAATATTGTTATAGACTGATGGCACAGCCTTTATTTGCCTTGTCAACATAAAGGTAGGAAGACTTCTGAGATAAAATGTCAGACTAACAGTAGTGACTCAGAAGGCAGAAATCCAAAAAATACACTTGCAGTAAAATTGTGCTCCACTGCCCAGGGCACTTCTTCATCTGTATGTGTAACATGTATTCAGCTATTGTAAAGTTTCTTTAACAGTCCTGGAAGTACTATGACAGTAACAAGGAAGATTGATAGCAGATTCCATGCCTCTTTGTTAATCACATTAAGAACTCTGCGTTGTACTCTTCCATGTTGTGTCTGAAAATATATATCCCCACAACACCATATTAAAAACTTTCACCCTATTACCCATCTGCTGCCAGCAAACGATGAGTTTAAATGCAAAAATGGGTGATGGGGGTGTGAAAGTCAAAGATTTGCCAAGCATACCATTTTGCTACTCCTCATTCTTTTAATTACCTTTTGGGAAATGAGAGAACCTAACCTTACAACATTTTGAAATGTTCCCTCAGGGAATCGGAATAATATTTTATGTAGCTTGAGTTATATGATAATGACAAGCATGTATTCAAACATTAGAATTAAACCCATGGATGTAGCACAGTGTCTGTTGTTTTTCATCATAAGAGTTTATGATAAAACCAAGCACTGGAGTCTGAAGTTTATAAAAAGATGTTTCCTTCTATTTTGCTGGAGGAGTTTCCCATACTGGCTGATTGGTTCCCAACTGCTACAGTCAGATAAATAAAAAGTTGCAGCAGGGGGACCAACTAGTAGTGAGTACATTTCATCAGTTGGAGAGAGAAAATTTATTTCTTCGATTACTTTAGAACATCTGCATGTTACAAAGAGGAATGTGCATTAACACAATTAACCATTTCTCTTTTTTTTTTGTAATTGAATTCAGGGATTAATTCCTAAATTTTCTAATCAGTTTTGCTCTGGTGTCATAAGGTAGAATCAATACCAGACTTATTTTCCTGCATAAAGAGATTACTTGGATAATAGATTTTTCCCAATGCTTTTGGAAATATTGAGTCTAATAAAATAACTCTCACAGAGATACAATTAATCATATCGGTAAGTTGTTCATCACAAATATTTCACAAAGACTAGACTGGAATATAAATTGGATGCGACATCATTCAATTCTATAGAGTAGTTGCAATTTTCTCGTATAGTAAAATGACCAGTTGCACCCAGTAAACAGTACAGCACAACCCCTAAGTGCAGGGGATCTGCAGTCAAAACATGTGGGTCAAAGCCTCACTGTACCACTTGGCAAGATTCTTCATCTGTAAAATGATGCTTAAAATCTGTACCTGACTTTTAGGATTGTTGTAAAGATTAAATTTGTAAATGATAATGATCTTATAACTGTACATGTTAACCACGGTGTTTAAACTTTTATGAATAAAATTATATAACATTCTAGATGAGTCACTGATATAGTTTGACTGTGTGTCCACCCAAATCTCATCTTGATTGTAGCTCCCATAATTCCGACGTGCTCTGGGAGGAACCTGGTGCGAGATAATTGAATCACGGGGGAAGTTTATCCCATACTGTTCTCGTGGTAGGGAAGAAGACTCATGAAAGCTGCTAGTTTTACAAGGAGATTCCCTTTTTGCTTGGTTCTCATTTTCTTTTGGTTGTTGCCATGTAAGACTGTGATTGCCCATGATTGTGAGGCCTCCCCAGCCTTGTGAAACTGTGAGTTCATTAAACCTCTTTTTCTTTATAAATTACTCAGTCTCAGGTATATCTTAATCAATAGTGTGAAAACGGACTGATACAGCTTGGACTATGAGCTCCAAGAGTAAACTGCTGTGTAGAATATGGAATATCCTGGGAAGAGATCTACAACTCTGGAGAGACACTACCTAAAATAAAGAGCTTATGCTGGAATGGAAAATCAAACCTATTTTCATCTTAATGGATTCTCATTAACTACATTACTAATGAGCATTTTTCATACATGGCTGATTTTGTCAGTTGAGACTGCAACCAGATTTCATTCCTTCTCCAAACAGGGATGTGTGTACTCTCAGAAAATGGAATCTAATTTAAAATTGGATGGAGAAAATCATGTCAAAAAATATAATAGTTGTATGCCTGAAATAGATCAACCACTTTCTTCCATACACACCAAAATATTTCAGATTAGGTACTTCATTGTTTATTTACTTTAGAATAGATAAGAAAGAGTTAAGATTACACCACCATCTAAAGGTTTAGAAACAGGGTCTGGTGGTTGCACCATCAATGAGTTACTTCCAAATAGTCTGCCAGAGAGTCCATGAAATGTAAATGCTCTCTTTAAAGAAGCAGTAATTGAAAATCATTATTTTGATATAGAATCTCAACTGTCCTAACTATAAATAATTTTCCTTTATATTATGGTTATTTAGTTTATTGCCTTCTTAATGATTGTTTTCATAATTAAGAAGAAATGCAATATTCTCTTTATTTAAAAACCTTTTTTTTTTGTAGGTGTATTGAACTATATATCCATTCTCATAGCAAGCTTGGTGTCCCAAATTGGATTAGACAAAATAATACAAGTAGATTTAGGATGTTTGTCATGCTAATAGGTATTCTTTAGGAAGAGAAAACCAAGTAGTTTCCATCAGGGATTGGAGAAGGTAGAGGCTGGAGGAAGGAATAAATGTGGGAATTACATTGAATAAATTTATCTAGGGGAAGTCATGCTGAACTACTTAGTAGGAAAAGCAAAGCAAAATGGCTATATAGGAACACTTCCACAATCCATAACAATGAGGATTGTCAGGAGGAAACGGAAGGTCTTTGAAATGATATCTCTGTAAATACTCGTGAACCACAGGAGAAGCAGTGTACCATGAGGTAAAGTCAACAGACAAGAATAAGATTAGCTCTCCAAGATTCTGAGATAGTAGAACAATATAAAATATACTTTTTCAATTTATGAATGTAATTGTTAAGTGTTGCAAAAATGAAACTAAACAATATTGAAAAACCCTGAATGAAAATAGGCAGACATGAAAAGGAAAACAAACCATCTTTTAGAATTGAATATATAGAAATGAAAAATATATATTCTATAGACAGGCCAAGTAATTGAACATGGGAAAAGAATACTCATAAACTACAATAAAGATCTGAAGAAACTCTCTAGAGGCTGCAAAAAGACGTAAAGAAATGAGAAATATGAAGCAAAAGTTAAGAGCTACAAAGGGTAAAGTGGAAGGTCAGCATTTCTTTCTTTTTTTTTTTTCTTTTTTAAGAGAAAGTCTCACTCTGTTGCCCAGACTGGAGTGCATGGTGCAATTGTGTCTCAACCTTCAAGGCCCATGAGCAAGTGATACTCCCACCTCAGCCTCCAAGTAGTTGAGGCTATAGGCTCAGGCCACAATGCCTGGCTAATTTTTTTTTCTTTTTAAGTTTTTGTAGAGATGGCACAGTCTACCTATATTGCCCAGGTAGATCTTGAACTCCTGGACTCAAGTGATCCTCTCACCTTGGCCTCCCAAAATGCTAGGATTATAGATGTGAGCCACCATACCTCCTCAGCATATTTTTATTAGGAATTTGAGAATGAAGAATAGAGAAAATAAAGACAAAGCAATATTTGGAAAAGTAATAGTTGAAAAATTTCCAGGAATGGTTAAAAACAAGTACTTAGGTTCTAAATGCCCTCTTTAAAGAGGCAGTAATTGAAGATCATTATTTTGATATAGAATCTCAACTGTCATAGCTATAAATAATTCTCCTTCATATTATGGTTATTTAGTGTATTGCTTTCTTAATGATTGTTTTCATAACTAAGAAGAAATGCAATATTCCATCTATTTAAAAACATTTTTTTTGTAGGTGTATTGAACTATATATCTGTCTTCATGGCAAGGAAAAATTTCCAGAAATAGTTAAAAACAAGTACTTAGGTTCTAAAATTATAATATATTACAAGAAAAGTAACAAAATGTAAATTTAAAAAAATGTAAATTTAAGATGATTTAAAAATAAGAATTTGTAAAAGAATGTATATGTGGGAGCATGTATACATATATGCTTATATATGTGTGTGTGTGGTCATCTTCTAGAGAAGGACAGTTTTAGCACATGAAGAGAAACAAAAATAAAGCAAATAGGTAGGCTATCATTAAAATTCTATTACTATTAACATACTCTAGTATGACGATGTTGATATTAAAACTTCACATTGACAAATGACACTATACACAATATTAGACCCTAGACTGAAGGAATGTATTAGAGCACAAATATATAAAGAAATTTTCTAGGTCAACATGAAAAAGGCAACAATCTAACAAAATTTTAAAAGGATATGATTAGGCAATTCACAGAAGATAGAAATTTGAATGGTTATCATCTTATAAAGGGATTTCCTATCAATCAGAAAAATAAAAATTTAAAATATGGCAAGCATTTGAAAAATCTCATGTATTACATTTCTATAACTGAGTAAATAAATATGTCACATTAATTGAAACTAAAACATATACCTTATGATATAGGAATTCTATTTCAGTTTCTTTATTGTTTGCAATAGTAACATGTAGGATAGATAAGTGATGTATTATTATTATAAATGGATTACTATATAGTGTTAAAAATCTACACCATATGAAACTTTAGCAATAATGAGGCTATAAAGTTGTCTGGAAAGAAAACATTATTCAAAGTTCTAAAAGCACTTAAAAATAATTTCCTGCAGGTAAATTTTCAGATGAATTTAGGATAACACAGTTAGAGAGAATTCATTATAAGCCTTGCTTAACTTTTTGGTTACAGAGTATTATTAATTTTAGACATCAATAGTATAACAGGGGTGGGGCGTGGGGGCTCAGCACCCTCCCCGTGCTCATCAATGATGTAACCAGTAGACTGCAGCGGAGCTGTGGGGGTGTCCCAGAGATGTTTCCAGTTCTCCCATCCTATGTTTTCCCTGATGTGCCCAGGTCCTTGGCCTCTCTTGCCCCAAGAACAGGGGAAGGGGCCATGGAGGTGCCATAAGCTTACCGTTCGAATAATATCATGGACCCAAAGAGTTTAGCAGAGAGTGATTAAGCAGAGAGAGAGAGAGAGAGAGAGAGAGAGAGAGAGAGAGAGAGAGAGATAGCTCCCACGCTGCCGTGGCAGGCGATCCAAGGGAGGAATCTGCACAGGTAAGGAGCTGTGGGGTTTTAACCCTGAAGTTATTCCTGCTCCATTCATGTTCTCGTCCAATGAGAGGAGTTCTTTCAAACTTTTGCTGAAGTGATTGATCTTTGATTCTAATATCAGACTGGTTATTTGGCCCACAACAGAGCCCCCTCCTCCCAGAACCTTTCGCAGGCTTTTGGAACAAAGAAACACACCTGTATTTTCCACCTAGCCCACAAGTGGGAAATTCAGACAAAGAACTCTAGATTCCTGGATAGGGCTGTGGATGGAGGTGTGGTACTGGGAAGCTCCTGCCTTTGAAACCATGCCCCTCATAGACCCACACCATTTATCAGTCCCCCTCTGAAAAGGAAGGTCGAATTGCTGTTGGGAAACGGGCGTTGATCATGCTTTAACTACTTCCTGCTGAATTGGGGCATAGGAGGGACCCTGCAGTTGAGGTTTCTTCCAGAGGGGAGTCTTCCAGGGGTGCAGGTTGATCCAGAAGTCCACAATAGAACTTATGAGCCAAGGACATCCGGGATTCCATTTGCAGGAACATTTGTGGCCTTATGGCTTTAATTCTAGATGAAATGAATTTGACAAGAAGGTTAAAGATGAGAGGCCCAAAGGCCAGCAATAATAGAATGGTTATAGACTGGCCTAGAAGAGGGTACAGCCAGGACAGCCGGTTATTAAATAAGCTCCACAATCCTGTTTCTTGAAGGACTTTAGCCCTGTGTTTTATTTCGTCTTGATTGGTTTATAAAGTACCAGCATTATTTTCCTAGAAAAAGACAGGTTCCTTCTCTCTCTGTGCTGCTAACAGATTTAGGGCCCTTCTATTTTGAAGAGCTATGGCAGCTAAAGAGTTAAGCTGCTTCTGCAGAGAGAATTAGCAACCTTTTCTATGTTATCATTTAACTCCTGAGATAGCTCACAGTAAAACTGAGTAGAGGTAGTAACTCTTCCAGTGCCAGTACCAAGTCCTCCTATCATTCTGCCTACCCCCTATGAAAGGAATAATTGGGGTTAGAGTACAGCATGGCCTTGGCAAGAGAAGACTCTGCACCCAGGAGTTGGTGTAAATTGTCATGGGGGGCACTAGCAAGGAGGGGAGGAGAGCTATTAGGCCAAGTAGGGGCAACCTCATAGAGTCCGGTCACAGATAAGAAAGTTAAGAGTTTTAGTCCTGTGAATGCCAGGATGTAAGTTAGACTCATGAGTAGTTACTTTCCTGGGGATCTCATCAGAAGAGCAAATGTAGATCCTATAACAGCTCACAGGTGTACCAAAGGTCGTCTCCTGGAACTTGAGGCTATGGAGTGGAGGATCTATGATCTTCTTCAGGAGGTGTCCAAGACTTCAGCCAAGTGTGATGAATCCATGAGTCAATTCCCATCACCTTAACTGTCGTTGGGGTAGACAGAATAACCAAAAATGGTCCTTCCCAAGATGGGCCTCGAGAGGGAGCGTCTGAGGGGACAGACTTAACAAGCACTAAGTCTCCAGGGCAGAACAACTCTTTCCCTTTTTCCCTAGGGTGTCCTTCAGGCAAGGTCCTAAGAGCCTGTTGATACTTAGCCAAGGAGGTTGTATCTTTTATTAGATCTGTGGTTTCCTTGTCTAATAAGAGATCATTAGTAAGAAACGGACATCCATAAAGCATCTCATAGGGGCTGAGTCCTATTTTCCAAGGAGAGTTTCAAGTTCTTAAGAGTGCTATTGATAATAGAGAAGGCCACAGGAGGTGGGTTTCCTGTGCCAGTTTCTTTAAGTGTCTCTTAAGAATTTCGTTCATTTTTTCCACTTTCCCTGAGGACTGAGGCCACCAAGCACAGTGGAGATGATATTGCATTCCTAAAGCTTTGGAAATTCCTTGGGTCACTGCAGGTTTGAAGGAAGGGCTGTTATCACTTTGAAGACAGAGAGGGAATCCGAATCTAGGGATTATTTCACTATTCAGGAGTTACCTCTTGGGCTTTTCCTGTTCTGCAGGGGAAAGCCTCAACCCAGGTTGTGTAGGTATCTACTCATATTAGCAGATATTAATATCTCCAAGACTTAGGCATATGGATAAAGTTCATTTGCCAGTCCTCACCTGGGTAATGACCAGTTTGCTGTTCCCCAGGAGGAGCTCTGTGATGTGCCAAAGGATTATTTTTCTGGCATACTTTACATCCTTTGACTATTTGTTGGACAGCCTTGAAGAGACCTTTTTCTGTAAATATAGATTTGGCCATTCAATCTATATTCTCTATACCCATATGGAAGGTTTGATGCAGGGTTTTAAGTACTTTCCACTGGCTGGCACCAGGTAGGAGTACTTTTCTCTCCTCAGTGGCTAGCCATCCTGAAGGAAAAAGATTACATCCCTGGGAGATTGCCCACTCTACCTCTTCTGATGAGTATTGAGGTCTAGTTCCCTAGAGAGCTTTTTCCCATATTAAAGGTCCTCCTATAAATTCTTGTCTAAGTACCGTTTTTGCCTCTAGGTCAGCTCGGTGATTGTCCTCTGCTTCCTTTTCCTCAGCAGTACAAGACTACTTCCTCTTTGGATTCTTGGACAGCTTGTAATAAGTCTAAAATTTCCTTATGATATGTAATGGGAGTTCCTGCTGAGGTTAGGAACTCTCTTTCCTTCCATATGGCAGCATGGGCATGCAGAACCAGGTAAGCATATTTGGAATCTGTGTATATGTTTGTTCTCTTTCCTTTTCCTAATTTTAGGGAATTACTTTCAAGCACTGTTTGATCACTGCCTACACATATCCTGCTTTTCAAACTCCATTTTCCATAAATGAACTTCTGTCAGTGGAAGGGTTAAGGTCAGGATTGGCTAGAGGAGTTTCTAAGAGAGCCTCTCGAGCGGCATAGTTCTGGGCTGATAGTCATGTTCTTTGTCTGCCCCTTCCTCAGGAAGAAAAGTAGCTGGATTCAGGGCTGTGCTTGTGCACAGCTGAAGTACAGGCCCTTCAAGCATTAAGGCCTGATATTTGAGTAAGTGGTTGTTGGACAGCCACAAGCCTCCTTTAGAGGCCAGAATTCCAGCTACATCATGTGAAGTCCATACAGTGAGATCTTTCTCTTGCACTATTTTAACTGCCTCTAAGACCAATATAGCCACCGCGGCTATGACCTGCAAGCAGTGTGGCCAGCCTTTTGCTGCCGCATCAATTTCCTTACGTAGGTATGCCACTGGTTGTGGTGTGGTCTCCCAAGTCTGGGTGAGAATCCCTAGTGCCACTCCTGACTTTTCCATAACATAAGGGAGAAGTTATTCCCTGTAGGGAGGCTTAGAGCTGGAGCCTGCAGTAGTGCCTGCTTCAGAGTCTGAAAGGCTGCCTCAGCTATAGGGTCCCATTGTTTTAGATGGGTGTTAGCCTTTTGGGTTTCCTTAATCAGAGTATATAGGAGTTTGGCCATTTCACCATATCTGGGAATCTACAATTGGCAGAAACCAGTTATTCCTAAGAATCCCCTCAACTGTTTTATGGTTTTTGGACAGGGGAAGGCCAGTATGGGTTGGAGACATTCTCCATCAAGGGCCTGAGTGCCCTTAGACAAGACAAGCCCTAAGTATTTTACCTCTTGCCTACAAAGTTGGGCTTTTGATATGGAAACCTTATATCCACAGGTGGCAAGAAAGTTTAGGAGGTCCTGGGTGGCCTGCTGACACTGGGTTTCTGAGTTAGCAGTTAAAAGCAAGTCATCCATATATTGAAGAACCAGTGTACCTGTATGTGAAAAACGACTAAGGTCCTGAGCTAAAGCCTGGCTGAACAGGTGGGGGCTATTTTGAAAGCCCTGGGGATAACACTGTCCAGGTGAGCTGGGAATTCTGGTCTAAAGGATCTTCAAAGGTGAACAAAAACTGGGAGTCAGGATGCAATGGAACACAGAAAAAGGCATCCTTAAGGTCCAGGACTGTAAACCATTGTGCCTTTCCTGGTATCTAAGAGAGCAAGGTGTATGGGTGGGGTACAGCTGGGGATAAAGGGATCACAGCTTCATTAATAAGCCTGAGATCTTGTCCCAGCTGCCACTGTCCATTAGGTTTTTGTACTCCCCAAAATGGAGTATTATGAGGACTGTTACAGGACTTTACTAGACCCTGAGCTTTTAAGTTCCTTACAATATCCTGTAGCCCCTTTTTGGCTTCCGGTCTTAGGTGGTACTGTCTTTGGTAAGGAAAGAGGTGAGATCCTATAGCCTTATTCTAATTGTGCATGCATTCTTTGCCTGTCCAAATTGTCCATCCATTGCCCAAATCTCAGGATTAATCCCTTCCTTAAATAATGAGCAGCAGAGAGGGATTTCCTCCATGATGATATTCATAGATAATGGTTCCTGCTCCAGCCAGCAGGTCCTGCCCTAGTAAGGGAGTGGGACTTTCTGGCATGATGAGGAAGGCATGGGAGAAGAGAATATCTCCCCAGTTAAAGCTTAGGGGCTGGGAGAAATATCGGGAGACTGCTTGTCCTAGGACTCCTTGGACAATTACAGACTTGGAGGACAACCATCCAGGACAGGAAAGCAAAACTGAGACGGCTGCACTGGTGTCCAGAAGATTGACCTCCTGACCCTCTATGATCAGCTTTATCCAAGGCTCAGTGAGGGTGATGGCTTATGCTGGTGATTACCCCAAGCACCCTCAGTCCTGCTGTTGGGTCATCTGGTTAGCCACTTCAGGCCCTGGGAACCTTCATCCTCTGGTACAGTGTGCCTTCCAGTGATCCCCTTGGCACAGTGGGCAAGGACGTGGAGGTGGTCTGTTCCTCTGTGGACAATCTCAAAGTGTCCCATAGCCAGGCGTGTTGGCTCATGCCTGTAATCCCAGCACTTCAGGAGGCTGAGGTGGGCAGATCACCTGAAGTTGGGCGTTCAAGACCAGCCTGACCAAGATGGAGAAACACCGTCTCTACTAAAAATACAAAAAAAACTAGCCAGGCGTGGTGGCACATGCCTGTAAGCCCAGCTACTCGGGAGGCTGAGGTAGGAGAATCACTTGAATCTGGGAAGCAGAGGTTGCAGTGAGCCAAGATTGCACCATTGCACTCCAGCATGGGCAACAATAGCAAAACTCTGTCTCAAAAAAAAAAAAAAAAAAAAAAAAAAAAGTGACCCGTTAGGCTGCAGTGGTACCCAGCCCTGCCAGACTGGCAGCTAACCCAAGCCTGTCCCTCTTCTGAACCCCTGGGGTCTGCTTGCCTGAAGGCCATGATTAGGGCTGCAGCTTTTCTCTGGCCTCTTCTGTTCCTTTCGGCCTGTTCTTCCTGGTCTCTATTATAGAACACCGAGGTAGCTAGATTTAGTAATGATTCTAGACTCTGTTCTGGCCCCGGGGCCAGCTTCTGGAGCTTCCTCCTAATGTCTGCTGCTGATTGCATAATAAATTTATCTTTTAATATTAACTCACCCTTGATGGAGTCTGTTGACAGGGCAGTATACTTCCTTACGGCTTACCGTAACCGCTCAAGGAAGGCTGTTGGGTTTTCTTCCTTTCCCTGAGTTATGGTGGATAACATTGCATAGTTCATGGGCTTTTTCCTAGTTCACCTTAATCCCTCAAGTATGCAGGTCAATAGGTGCCTATTACTCCAATCCCCCTGTTCTGAGTCAGGGTCCCTGTGACGGTCCATGCTAGGGACTGCTTGTCTACCGGTAGGAAATCTGTCCTCCTCTGGCATCATTTGGTCATGTACTTGACTAAGATACCGGGTGTCCCCAAACTGTTGAGCCACTGCTAGAACAGCCTCTCTCTCATTGCTGGTTAGGGTTTGACTAGGCAATAACACGATATCTTTCCAGTCTAATACGAAGGACTGATCCAGGCCCTGCGGAACATCTGTGTACTTGTCCGAGTCATCTGAAAATTTTCCTAAGTCCACCTTGATTTGCTTTAAGTTAGAAAGTGAAAAGGCGGTATGTACCTTGGTTGGACAAAATTCTCCTCCAGCTGCCTGTAGGGGGCAGAGTTGGGGCATCCTAGTAGCCTGAGGTGCCTTGGCCGCTTTGGCCTTCCCTGACTCCTCTTGGGTTGTAGGAGCTGAGGAGACCTGGTCAGCATTGGTGGAGGGAGGAGCCACAGGGAGTCCTAAATGTGGGGAAGTCCTGAGGAGGGGCCAGCAGGATATAGGTTACAAGCCTTACACAGCTGAGGATTATTCCTAAGAGAAAAAAAAACTTGCACATAGGAGACCTCAATCCATTTACCTTCTCTCTCACAGAACAGGCCTAATTGTAGAAGGGTGTTATAATTTATACTTCTCTTAGGAGGTCAGGTTTCTTCACGCAGCAGAGGGTATTGCGGCCACGCTGTTTGGCAGAGAAAAATTAGCCACTTCTTCTTCAAAGATCATGTGTCAAATTGGTCCCAGTTATTTAGGATACACTTTAAGGGCAATTTTGCCTTGGGAAGAGTAGCACCCATCTGAAATTGAACACAGGGATGCCCACATCCCTGGTTATTCCTTGCAACTGCTAGCCCTGGGACATCTCCCAGTTATAGCACCTTGTAGTTTCCTTGGCCCAAGATGCATGATCACATCCCCCATGTGCCGGGTTTAATCATACTTACCGGTGTCATGGGCATACCCTCACTGTCTAAATGTCCTTATGTCCACCTTAAGATCATTAGGACTGCCGGGATTAGTGGCCCTGTACCGGCATGTCCTTGAAGAACTAGGCCAGTGAGTCTTGAGTGATGGGTGCCAATGTTCCCTAGCAAGAGTTCCATTAACATAGGCCTGATCATAAAACTGCCCTAGGAGGATAGACTCCTTTAGAGGGACCTCTAAACACAACAATCTTAAAGAAGTTTGAATGGCCGCTTGGCCAAGGCTGAAACAATGCCCTCAGGACCCAGGCCTCCTCCCCTACCCCACTTTTCATTATAAGAATATGCCCTAGGGTTGTGGGGCCTGTAATTAAATATTTGAGCCTCAGACTGGTCAGACTATGATATTCTAGATGGAGAAGTTCTGCCGTTCAGAGAGCCAATCCTAGGCAAAACAAATTGTATATCATTAGATTATGGCACCACTCAGTTGGATTGGGAAATTGTGGGTGGCAAAAAAAACACAATGTCTTACAGCCTCCCGTACCCACTGATATACTCTGGCTCCATTAGGACATAACCTAGCAGTGTGGACTAAGGGAACTGGCCCTGTGCATTTATACAGGAGATCCTCAGAGGCATAAACCTGAGGGCACTGTGGGCTTGGGTCAACTGCCACCCTGGACTGCCTCACATGTAGGAAATATCTTAGAGGAAAGAGCCAGGAAGAAGTCTGACTTACAGAAATCTGGACCCAGGAGGTTGGGGTTGGAAAGGCTGGCGTTGCTTGCAAAGGTGGCTTTGACTCCAGCTGCCTGGGCCAGCCGCACCTGTTTCTTTAAGGCTGGGTGTGGCTGCATAGGTGGCTTTCCTCCAGCCACCCAGGCCTGATAGCATGTGCAATGCCCCGGGCCCGCCCGCACCACCAAAGCCTGGCCCTTGGCTTGGCTCAGAGAAACAAAGAACAGCAAGAAAAGGAAACTGGTTCAGAGAAAGCTTGGCGCCCTGTCTTTAAGTCCCGCCGCTTGCTATTGAAAGGCCGGGCAGGGTCTGCATAGGCAACTGCAGCTTTAACAGCCTGGGCCCAGACACTGGCTGTGCACGGCCACTGCACGGGGTCCCACGCAGGCCCAGCTGCCCGGTTTCTCTTTAACAATATTTAAAAGAAGCGAAAGGGCAGATTACAAGTGAAAGAGGTCCAGTACCACTCACTGCTCTGAAGTTCAGTGTCTTCCTGGCTGTCTTGCCAAGATGTAACTGGAGTGGGGCCAAGGAGCTCAGCTCCTTCCCTGTGCTTGCCAAAGATGTAACCCGGGGGCATCCCAAAGATGCTTCCAGTTCTCCAATTCGATGTTTTCCCCGATGTACCCAGGTCTTTGGCCTCTCTTGCCCCAAGAATGGGGGAAGGGGCCATGGAGGTGTGCTGAGATTACCGTTTGAATAATATCGTGGACCCAAAGAGTTTGGCAGAGAGTGATTTATTAGGCAGAGAAAGAGAGAGAGAGAAAAAGAGAGAGAGATAGCTCCCACATTGCTGTGGGAGGGGATCCAAGGGAGGAATCTGCACAGGTAAGGAGCAGTGGGGTTTTAACCCTGAAGTTATTCCCGCCCCATTCATGTTCTCGTCCAATGAGAGGAGTTCTTTCAAAATTCCGCTGGAGTGACTGATCTTTGATTCTGACGTCAGATTGGCTATTTGGCCCACAACAGAGCTCCCTCCTCCCAGAGCTTTTCTAGGGTTTTTGAACAAAGAAGCACACCTGGATTTTCCACCTAGCCCAGCAGAAAGTCAGACAAAGAACTCTAGGTTCCCAGATGCAGGAGTGGATGGAGGCGTGGTGCTGGGAAGCTCCCGCCTTTGAAACCACGCCCCTCGTGGTCCCACATGTTCCCTCAATAGTATTATAAGTAAAATTTTCACTGCCACAAAAGAAGCACTGGAATATAAATTTCCTCAGCAAGGCAATTTACTTTTATAGAAGGGTGTGGCTTACAGGTGGAACAATGGTGAGCACACAGTTGGACAAGGGAGGGGTAGGGGTACTTATACCTGACGGAGGTTGCCCCTACTGCTGTGTCATTCCCCAATGGCTAGGGTTAGATTGCACAGTCTAGTCGAATTCCAATTGGCTATTTTAAATGGAGCAGGGGTACAAGCCGGGGTGGTGGGGTGGGTAGTTTGGCGGGAAGGACAGTTATGGGCAGGTTAGAGCAAGTAGCCAGAGGTTAAAGCAAGTGACCAGAGCAGGTGACTGGGGCAGATGACTGAGATGAGTCAGGACAGAGCAGGGGACAGGGGAAACAGATGTGAACTACTGATTAGAACTGGTGGAAAAGGTTGTTTACTGAAACTACAAGGAGTTTAAGCTTTAAAGTGGAGAATTAAAGAATAAGAGAGCTGAACATACTGACATACTGATTGTTTGAAGAGAAACTTGGGGTTCACTATATCTAACAATAGGAAAATAAAAGTTATTAATTTTTGAGTAACCAGTTAGAATAGAAATAGATGTAGAATTTTAAATTCATCAAAGAACAAAAGACATTAATCTAAATCAAGTCAGAAAACGTCAAGAAAAAAATGAAAAAAAATTATAAGCAAAAAATGAATGAATGAATAAAATGCAAGATTAAGAACACAGTATATGAGACAATTTTTAATATCTTAAATCATTCACTAAAAAGAAACAGTGATGTAAGAAACTTCCATTTAGGTGAAGCATAGAAAATAACTAGACTCTGCAGAATGTAGACTGAAATATCAAGATTGTGAGGTAATAGAAAGACAATTGAGCTCCTTTTCCTGGTTCTAAAACTTATTTATTCCATGCATGAACCTGAAAGAATACATTTAACTTGTATGAATGTCCGTTTTTAAGTGCAAATATGGAGTAATGAGAACAGCTTTCCTTTAGTGTTTAGGTTGAATTTTCGATTGTACATCATCACATGTGAGGCCTTTTATGAGGCTTCTCTAGCCTCATCTCCAACATTTTTCTTCTCAGGACACCTTTACTTCAGCTCAAAAAACTATTTGCAGTCCTCCCATGGACTCTCCGCTGTTCAGAACCTGTCATCTTCAGAAGTTACTATGTCCAACCAAGTCTTTTAAGGAAAACGCCCTTTCTGAAAAACCTACTAAAGAAGGAGAACCTAGGACATCTCTTGGAAAAGTGATTTTTATCAGACAGTGGTATCTAAGTCAGCAAATCTGGTAGCCTCTTGCACAGAAATAGCAGAAACAGAAACAAGAAAATAGACCATAAAATGGCACAGACCAAGAATGAAGGATGATCATATTAACAAAACTAAAACAGGAAAGCATTACTTTCTTTTCATACACTAAAAAATGAAGACAACTGTACTCTATTATACCTGTTAACAAAATGCTATGAGATCTTTGGAGAAAAAAGGAGAACTTGACTTTTTTTCTTGAGAGAGACTCTCACTGTGTTGCCCGGGCTGGACTGCAGGGGCGTGATCTCGGCTCACTGCAACTTCTGCCTCCTAGGTTCAAGAGATTCTCCTGCCTCAGCCTCCCAAGTAGCTGGGATTACAGGCACCTGCCACTATGCCCAGCTATTTTTTTTTGTATTTTTAGTAGAGACAAGGTTTCACCATGTTGGTCAGGCTGGTCTTGAACTCCTGACCTCTTGATCTGCCCGCCTTGGCCTTCCAAAGTACTGGGATTACAGGCATGAGCCACTGTGGGCAGCCCTAGAACTTTACTTTTTAAAGACAATCTGCAGACTGAGGAGACAGAGCCTTTGATGCAAATCAATAATGCACTACGAGGTTGGGGATTCCAAAGATAGACATGATAAAGGCAAAAGCTGCAGGGGGAGTCAGGGAAGTGTGGAACAGTCTTGACTGGATGGCATTTAAGCCCCAAATCACTGGTTTCTCTTAATTGGCTGGTTCCAGGTGAGTGGTGGTTGGTTGGCTTGTGCCATGTGGTTCTTTGATAGTCAGGGAATTCTCAGCCGCGCTTGTTTGTAGGCACTGTTACAGGTTTTGCAACACTTTCCAAGGACACAGAGGGAGTGACTGCTCCCTCACCCTGTCACAGGCTCTTGTGTCTGCTTTTACTTTTGAGCCACAGAGTCTAGGAGCATAATTGTCTAATAAGTGGGGGCATAATTTGACTTAACATATTAAAAACAGGTGTTTTTTAAAAATCTAATTTGAAAAACAATTGATATAGATAATGTAAAACATGTAATTAATATAATTTCCTAGCTAAGTTTTTGTTACTCTTTTTCTTTTGAATGAATGTTTTTAAAGGTAGTAATTTTACATTTATTCAAAATTTTCTTAAACTAGAAAAACTAGGAATCCTATTTATTTAAAAGTAAAACAACTAAAAAGTTTCTCCACATTCTCCAGTGTAGTTCTCTGCAAGTTCAAAAGATGCATAGTATATATTCAGATTTACCTGCGCTAACAAATTATTTTTCCTTAATTTTTGCCTGAAGGTTCATTCTCTCATTTCCTGTTAGAATAAACAATGGAAATTTGAATCCTCATACATATAACTTTTGAGTGAGTTTTGTTGTTGTTGTTGTTGTTATCAAAATAATAGAGTACAAGAAGTATGAATTAGCAATAGAAATAATAAGATAGAATTATTTTTTATTTAAGAGTAGGATCAGGCCGGGCGTGGTGGCTCACGCCTGTAATCCTAGCACTTTGGGAGGCCGAGGTGGGTGGATCACCTGAGGTCAGGAGTTCAAGACCAGCCTGGCCATCATGGTGAAACCCCATCTTTAAAAAAAAAAAAAAAAAAAAAAAAAAAAAGAGTAGGACCACATATTTTATGTAGTTGCCCCCTCTTATTCTCCCCAAAAATTAGATATGAACATAATTAAAGTTTTTCTTTGGAACTAACAACTTCTAAAAACAAGGAATACCGAAAGTCATAGTGCAGAGATTTAATCAGCTAATATTTTATGATGTATTTTTACTTCTGAATTAGTTATGCTAGCTTTTCTCTAAGTCAAAAAGTGGCTGGTGCAGCAGTAACAGCAGTGGTGGGTAAAGATGGGGAATGAGGAGATACTGGCCAGATAATTCTGAGCAGATTCCATTCCCATGGATATGAAAATAGAAAGCAAAGAAGGCAGGAAGCAGCAGTGACTGCAATAGTTAAAATGCAGCTTGCTTTGAAGAGGAGAGGGGGAAGGGTGGAGGGAAAGAAATAAGCAAGCAAAGACAGGTCAAGTAAACCATGAGCCAGGAAGTAAATTCTTTAAAATGATGCTTGCCAGAAGCCAAATTCTTGTAAATGTGGGTCTTTTTTTCCCCCCAGTGCTATTACTATTGGAATGAGGAATACTTGGGGACCGGATGACGAAAAGGTCAGAAGTCACTAAACTGTAATTTTACGAAGAATGTAATTGCTCTGCTTCAGTTTTAACATTAAAAGCCATAAGCCTAGGAAAAAACAATTCTTCTTCTCATGAACTACCCTTTCCAACATTTCTAGAAGATTTATATTATATGAGAAAAGAATCCCATCCTAAAGTATTGGTTTATGTTTTTAAAATCTGTTTTTAGTTTGGAGTCACTGGGAGGAGGTAGGAGTGGGCTGTGGAGGAGGGAGGAAGTTGTTAGTCTAGAATGGCTGCGGCTTGGGTGGAAGTTTGATGAATCTAAATGACTTAATAATTTCAATTCTCTGGAGTTGGTCTGTTTCTTATCTCAATGTCTAAGAGAAAAATAATTTTTTGCCAGTAGGCATAAAAAATTTTCAATTATTGAGAGATCAAATATCTGTTAATTCAGAGTTAAAGATTAGCTTCAATGCATTAAAGATGAGATTTAAAAGTATAGGTTTATACTGTAGTACATAGATTCAAACATAGAATATTGATATTCTTTTCAGAAATAAAAGTCATGCTTCAGGAATATGGCTACAATAGGCTTTAGTGTTAAGAAACAATTAATGAAATAGCAGTTTTTGTCTTTTTTGCCATTGCCATATACCAGCAAATCATTAGCATGCAATACCAGACAGTTGTCACCATTAACCAAGTGGCTTGAGCAGAATGGCACTAAACATATTTAAAGTAGTAAACACTTTGGATAAAAAAGTGGAGAAGAAAAATACCTTTTTTAAAAAAAATTATCCTCAGATATATCTCACTGTATCAACTTTAGTTGAGTGAAAATGTGTGCCTACAAAAATTGCACAAAATCTTGATGTGACTGTTACCATAAACCTTACCTTCACTTGTAAATTTCCTTAGCGTGACTGATTTTCCCCATTAGATAAAATATGTTTACATTTCAGGCACTGACAAATAGTCATATAAATATCTATCTGTGTGTACCTGCTCAAAGGATTATTAACATCATTTTAAAAGAAAATATTTGCTACTTCTTTGGGATTTAAACCATTTTAAAGGTTTTATGGGGAAATATATACTCAAAGGGATAAATGCTAGATTTTTAAAAAGTATTTAATGGCCCTGTCATGCTGGACCTCTCAGACTCCACTGTGTCTGAGAGGTCAAAGAAGAGACCCAGAACCTGAAACGAGACGTCAAGTTTATTGATGACTTACATATGGGATGGTCCAGTGGTAGGGTCTGGACAGGACAGATGCTACCATTTGTAAAAGCCATGGGGTCTATATAGCAATTTTCACCTAGCACACTACATGTAGCAACCCCCATTTAACCCCAAACAAAGGGCTTCAATTCCCTGTATGGTCTGCATTCCAAGGAATAGGTCAATGGTTCAGATGTCTTTCATAGATAAGGAATGAATCTCCAGTTGGCTACCCCCAGGTTGCTTGCTTGGAACTCCAAACACACATTCTTCTTAGAATGTAGGGTCATTCTCAGGATATGGTTAAGTATTGCCGTCAGGCACATCTGTCATACACACCCAGAGGACATTTGCCTCTCTTCATAGAGTAGCAATAGATTCTATATTTTCATATTCACTACTATCACCTTTAAAGCTAAAACTCTCTTTCCAGTGCACTAAATTGCTCAACAATTTCAGGAACAATTTTGAATAATCCAGGGCTTAAAGAGCTATTATGGTTACTAAATTACAACCCATCTAGGCTTTGAATCAGAATATATGGACAGCTTCTAGCAAAGAGTTAAAGTAAAACATGATAAATCATTTCTTTTTCAAAACATAGATACAACTCTACTTAGTGTCTTTGAAATACTGAGCATTAGTTTATAAGTTCACAATACATTTCATTGAAAGACTTGTATACAATCTCAATACTCTCAACTATGGAGTTATACAGGAATGACTTTTACTGTTAATAATAGCACTTTCTTTTAATAAGACATCCCAATGGAGACCACCAGTATGTGAGTTATAGAGAATAAAAAAAAAGTTAATTAAACAAGTAGTGACATTGACCTTATTAAGATACCTGAGTATTTATCCGAAAAAGTGATACCTCAGTGAGTTTATCAGAACACGGAACAGAGATACCATCACCTTAATTGAATTCAAGTAACCGTGAAGGGCAAATTTCATTAGGTATTCTGTATGAGAAAGCTGGATGATAGAAATGAGATTAGATGCAGGCAGTATACTAAATAGTATGAAAGCTGTTTGAATTCAAAACAAGATTATATTATTAGAAGATGTGAGTAATAATAACATATTACCCATGTGAAAGTAAGTGTTCTTTGAGGTGTTTACCTTACCTGAACATCTCCACAGTGGATGTAAAAATAGTCTGTCAATGGTTAAATCAGACTAAGAAATAGCAGTCCTGACTTCTCTGGCTTGTTTCCCAAATTACCTTGGTGCACAAGGGAATGAAGCTTGCTTTTAACTCAGTGGCTGCACAGCTAGCATATTCCTCATGGAAAACACGTGTAGGGGGTCATATTTCCTCATCTCAGCATGTGTCAGCCCTTTTAGGAAAACAGAAGAAAATGAAAGCAATTATTTCACCTTAGTTAATTGAGAGTTTCTCTATAAATCTTGGGTTTCAAATATTTTTGTGAGGAATGAATTTACCAACACGAAGTCTGAAGTGTATGTTGTATATGTGACTTATGATGTAGTATGGGTATCCCTATCTTTCAGTAAATAGCACAAACTCCCATTTTAACTACATTAAAAATAAAAATGTGTTGGTTTTTTGTTTGTTTGTTTGTTTGTTTTTAAGTCTGGTGTTTGAAACTGGACCCATTATTGAGCAGGTTTGGGCAAAAAAATCTTACTGATTGAAAACTTTGCAATTACAACTATTCTATATTTCAACTACACAAAATTTCAGAGCCATCTACAAAAGTTATCATACTATATCAACCCTTCTTGCCTCATTATCCATCTGTTCTTCTCTTTTTAAGTTCTATGTCATTTTACTTACTGAGTCACTATTACGTGAGAGATACCAGGCTAAACCTTGTTTAATAAAGAATACTAAAATAGAGACCTTAGTCTGAAGGAATTTACACTCTAAATAGGAAAATAAGCATACACACATGAAAAAAGAGACTAATAATTATTGAGCACCTATTATATTTTACACACATTTTCACATAAACTACATGAACCTGAGCATTGTAAAATTGTTTGGGGCTCTAAATGCTATTAAGGTACCCATTTTGAACAGAAAGACAATAAAGTTTAAAGAGGCCCAAGATCATACCACTAATAAATGCCAGACCTAGGGTTTGAACCAGGGTATTCGATCCTCAACATAGTTCTTTGTTCTACACCAAAGCCCTCTCCTCTGCTACTCTTTTCCCCACTTAAAATTGGCCACATTCCTCATATTCTACCTATGCATTCCTTAATGAAGAAATACTCAGACTGCACAAGAGCTGGTTGTAGTGTCCCCAGTAACATCTGGGGAATAAAAGGAGCTGATTTTTCACAGAGAACAAAACAAATAGAGATAGAGTCTCTGTGGGTTCGAGATGAAATTGAAAGGACAGTGTCTTCAAAAAAATTGTATATAACTTTTTTTTTTCTCTTTTTTGAGACAGAGTCTCGCTCTGTTGCCAAGCACCAGGCTGGAGTGCAGTGGCACAATCTCGGCTCACTGCAATCTCTGCCTCCCGGATTCAAGCAATGCTCCTGCCTCAGCCTCCAGAGCAGCTGGGACTACAGGCGTGCGCCACCACGCCCAGCTAATTTTTGTATTTTTAGTAGAGACAGGGTTTCACCTTGTTGGCCAGGATGGTCTCGATCTCTTGACCTCGTGATCCGCCCACCTCGGCCTCCCAAAGTGCTGGGATTACAGGCGTGAGCCACCGCACCCAACCTAAAATTGTATGTAACTTTAATCTGCACTAGAAAACCAACCCTTCTTATAAGACAGCTCAAGTAGCCATTCTTTGAGTTATAATTACTGATAGGTGAAACTGGAGATAGCCAAGGATTCAAACTTTTATTATTATCAATTTATTGTTGCATTGTTATTTCAGCCATGTAATAATGCATGGCTGAAACGAATATTTAGTAAGCCAAGAAGCTTAGAATGCTCTGTGGTAGAACAGTACACAGAGAGGAAGCAAGAGCTCCAAATGTAAACCCTATAATGCAGTGGTAGCATCTGACATTCCAGATGACTAAAGGTGCTGCTTTTATCAAGAAAACACATGGTTTGTGTTGTCTATCAGTCCTATTTGATATTAAACTCATTTTAGTGAAATTGCTTGGACTTGAAGTCACAAGATGTATGTGGCTTTCTTTTTATGTCAGGTATGTGATTTAGGACAAGATATTTTAATCACAGCTGATCTCAGGTTCTTGGATGAAATACATGTCTTACAATTTAATACAAATATTAGGCAGGGCAAGGTGGCTCGCCCTATAATCCCATCACTTTGGGAGGTCGAGTCAGGCAGATGACTTGAGGCCATAAGATCGAGACCAGCCTGGCCAACATGGCAAAACCCTGTCTCTACTAACAATACAAAAATTAGATGAGTGTGGTGGGCACATCACTGTAATCCCAGCCCCTTGAGAAGCTGAGGCACAAGAATCTCTTGAAACTGGGAGGCAGAGGTGGCAATGAGTTGAGATCACACCACTGTACTCCAGCCTGGGTGATGGAGTGAGATGCTGTCAAAAAAAATTAATACAAGTATTAAATAACAGGTCAATAAAAATACCCAGCCTACTGCCTTGTACATAGAGCTTAGTATGCATCACATGACACTAGGGTGAGTTGCTCTAATTACAAGACCTTGGAGTTTAGTCTTTCTGCCATCTTTGAAATATATAACTGGTCATTTTGCCCAGGTTAGATTGTGGCTGCTTAGTTTAGTAAGCTAAACAAAAACTACCACAAGAAGAGAGAGAAGAAGAATCACATGTAAACTGGTGTCATCTGCTTTAAACAACACCATGCTAAAAAAATAACAGCAGCACTTAGAATAATTCAACAAGCAGGTAAAAGCAGTGGCTACATTAAGCAAAATTGAGATGATAACTACAAGCATAAAGAGCAAACTATATTAGAAAGGATCCATCTAAGAATGAGGTCTGCAATCTGAAGTCAGCATCAACATTGTTGTTAGCAATAATTGTCACCAATTCATAAATTTATTTCAGGTCTCCTGCTTAACAACATGCTAGGGATGGAAAGTCTGTGCTTCCCACCATTCATATCTTCAAGCCTTACCCACAACATGATAATATTTGGAGATGGAGCCTTTGGGAAGTGATAGGTTTAGATGAGATTAGGAGAGTGGGGTACCCATGATGGTATCAGTATTATTATAAGAAGAGGAAGAGACCAAAGCTCTCCCTCTCTCTTTCTACCATGTGATTGTACAATAAGAAGGCTGCCATCTGCAAGCCAAGAAGAAAAGCCTCACCAACAGGCGAATCTGCCAGCACTTTTATCTTGGACTTCCTAGGCTCCAGAACTATGAGAAATAATTGGCTCTTATTTAAGCCATCCAGTCTATGGTATTTTGTTATAGTAGCCTGAGGCAAAAAGGAAGAATTCATTTAAAACCACACTTTCCCTCAGTATCTCATTGGATGAAGCTGGCCAGAGTTTCTGAGTTCAACAAGTTAGTGTTCATTTCTGTGAAATAGATTTCAATCATATTTAAAACATAAAGACATCAAGTTGTAGATATTAGACAAACCTTAGGTTTAGATCAGGCAAATCTATCCTTACATGTTATCAGGTAGAGATTGTGCATTTTGAGACTCATTTGGGAAGAAACATAGTAATCAAGGTGCCAGATGTCACTGTTAATAGTTTCTATTTTGTTGCTGTACTAAAAGCTATAAAAGGCAAGTTATGTAAATTTGAGTTAAAATATTATGAACTTTTACATGTTTAAAGAAGAAACATGGCTAAAAGTGATTTTTGCATTTCTAACTTTTAGGAACCATTCAATATTTTACTAGATTAATACTGACAAGAAGTACACTATTGACTAGGCAGGGTGGCTCACGCCTGTAATCCCAGCACTTCGGGAGACTGATGCAGGTGGATCAAGAAGTCAAGAGATCAAGACCATTCTGGCCAACATGGCGAAACTCTATCTCAACTAAAAATACAAAAATTAGCTGGGTGTGGTGGCATGTGCCTATACTCCCAGCTACTCAGGAGACTAAGGTAGGAGAATTGCTTGAACCCGGGAAGTAGAGGATGCAGTGAGCTGGGATCATGCCACTGCACTCCAGCCTGGTGACAGAGAGAGACTCCATTTCAAAAACTAAATAAATAAGTACACTATTGTGAGCATTTTAGTTTACTTACTTTTTTGTTCTACTCAATACTTTATTTTTATTCAATTATTTTAAATAACTTTTTCTCAATAATTTTTTAAAAAAGATAAACTTTTCCATATATATGTGTGTATATACATATATGCATCCATAATATAGTATGTATATATGTATTATGTATGTATATTATATTATGGATATATATATTATGGATATATATATATTACATATATGGATGGATATATATGTATATGTATGGATATATATATTATGTATACATAATACATATATACATAATATATATATCCATACTATATCTCCATAATATATATACATAATATATATATCCATACTATAATATGTATATATACAAATATTTATACATTTTCTTTATCCAGTATATCATTGATGGACATTTGGGTTGGTTCCAAGTCTTTGCTGCAATAAACACACATGTGCATATGTCTTTATTGAATGATTTATATGCCTTTGGATATATACCCAGTAATGGGCTTGCTGGGTCAAATGGTATTTCTGGTTCTAGATCCTTGAGGAATCGCCACACTGTCTTCCACAATGGTTGAACTAATTTACAATCCCACCAACAGTGTAAAAGCTTTCCTATTTCTCCACATTCTTTCCAGCATCTGCTGTTTCCTGACTTTTTAATGATCGCCATTCTAACTGGCATGAGATGGTATCTTCTTGTGGTTTTGATTTGCATTTCTCTAATCATCAGTGATGATGAGCTTTTTTTCATATGTTTCTTGGCTGCATAAATGTCTTCTTTTGAGAAGTGTCTGCTCATATCCTTTGCCCACTTTTTGATGGAGTTGTTCTTTTCTTGTAAGAATCTAGGTTCCTTATAGATTCTGGATATTAGCCCTTTGTCAGATGGATAGATTGCAAAAATTTTCTCCCATTCTAAAGCTTGCCTGTTCACTGATGATAGTTTCTTTTGCTGTGCAGAAGCTCTTTATTTTAATTAGATCCCATTTGTCAATTTTGGCTTTTGTTGCCATTGCTTTTGGTGTTTTAGTCATGAAGTCTTTGCCCATGTCTGTGTCCTGAATGGTATTGTCTAGGTTTTTTAGGGGTTTTATGATTTTAGATCTTACATTTAAGTGGTTTAATTGATCTTGAGTTAATTTTTATACAAGTTGTAAGGAAGGGGTCCAGTTTCAGTTTTCTGCATGTAACTAGCCAGTTTGCCCAGAACCATTTATTAAATAAGGAATCATTTCCCCATTGCTTTTTGGTGCCAAGTTTGTCAAAGATCAGATGGCTGTAGATATGTGGCATTATTTCTGGGGCCTCCATTCTGTTCCATTGGTCTATATATCTGTTTTGGTGACAGTGCCATGCTGTTTTGGTTACTGTAGACTTGTATTATAGTTTGACCTCAGGTAACATAATGCCTCCAGCTTTTTTTGTTGTTGTCGCTTGGGGTTTTCTTAGCTATACAGGCTCTTTTTTGATTTCCTATGCAATTTAACGTAGTTTTTTCTAATTCTGTAGAGAAAGTCAATGGTAGCTTGATGAGTATAGCATTGAATCCATAAATTACTTTGGACAGTGTGGCTATTTTCATGGTATTGATTCTTCCTATTCATGAGCATGGAAAGTTTTTCCATTTGTTTGTGTCCTCTCATATATCCTTGTGCTGTGGCTTGTAGTTTTCCTTGAAGAGATCCTTCACATCCCTTGTAAGCTGTATTTCTAGGTATTTTATTCTCTTTGTAGCAATTGTGAGTGGGAGTTTGCTCATGATTTGGCTCTCAGTTTGTCTATTATTGGTGTATATGAATGCTTGTGATTCTCACACATTGATTTTGTATCCTGAAATTTTGCTGAAGTTGTTTATCAGTTTATGGATATTTTGGGGAGAGAAGATGAGGTTTTCTAAATAGACAATCATGTCATCTGCAAACAGAGACAATTTGACTTCCTGTCCTTCTATCTGAATATCCAAATTTATTTTTTTCTCTTGCCTGAAGGCCCTGGCCAAGACTTCCAATACTATGTTAAATGGGAGTGGTGAGAAAGGGCATCCTTGTCTTGTGCCTGTTATCAAAAGGAATGCTTCCAGGTTTTGCCCATTCAGTATGATATTGGCTGTGGGTTTTTCATAAACAGCTCATATTATTTTGAGATACATTCCATCAATACTTAGTTTATTGAGAGTTTTTAGCATGAAAGGGTGTTGAATTTTAGCGAGGGCCTTTTCTACGTCTACTGAGATAATCATGTGGTTTTTGTCATTGGTTTTTTTTATGTGATACATTATGTTTATTTATCTGTATTTGTTGAACCAGCCTTGCATCCCAGGGATGAAGCTGACTCAATCATGATGGATAAGCTTTTTAATGTGCTGCTGGATTTGGTTTGCCAATATTTTATCGAGGATTTTCACATCAATGTTCATGAGGGATATTGGCGTGAAATTTTTTGTTGTTGTGTGTCTCTGCCAGGTTTTGGTATCAGGATGATACTGGCCTCATAAAATGAGTTAGGGAGGAGTCCATCTTTTTCTATTGTTTGCAATAGTTTCAGAAAGAATGGTACCAGCTCCTCTTTGTAACTCTGGTAGAATTCAGCTGTAGAATTCGGCGGTGAATCCATCTGATCCTGGGTTTTTTTTTTTGTTAGTAGGCTATTAATTGCTGCTTCAAACTTCAAAACCTGTTATTGGTCTATTCAGGGATTTGACTTCTTCCTGGTTTAGTCTTGGGAGGGGTATGTGTCCAGGAATTTATCCATTTCTTCTAGATTTTCTAGTTTATTTGGGTAGAGGTGTTTATAGTAGTCTCTGATGGTAGTTTGTATTTCTTTGGGATATGTGGTGATATCCCTTCTATACGTTTTTATTGTGTCTATTCTCTTTTTTCTTCATTAGTCTTGCTAGTGGTCTATGTATTTTGTTATTCTTTTCAAAAAACCAGCTCCTGGATTCATTTATTTCTTCAAGGGCTTTTCCTGTCTGTATCTCCTGCAGTTCTGCTCTCTTTGTAGGTCTCTAAGAACTTGCTTTATGAATCTGGGTGCTTCTGTATTGGGTGCATATATATTTAGGATCATTAGCTCTTCTGTTGTATTGGTCCCTTTACCATTATGTAATGTCTTTGTTTGTCTTTTTTGATCTTTGTTGGTTTAAAGTCTGTTTTATCAGAGACTAGAATTGCAACCCCTGCATTTTTTTGCTTTCCATTTTCTTGGTAAATATTCCTCCATCCATTTAGAGCCTATGTGTCTTTGCATATGAGCTGCATCTTCTGAATACAGTATGCTGATGGGTCTTGACTCTTTATCCGATTTGCCAATCTGTGTTTTTTAATTGGGGCATTTAGACCATTTTTATTTAAGGATAAATTGTTATGTGTGAATCTGATCCTGTCCTTATGATGCTAACTGGTTATTTTGCCCATTAGTTGATGCAGTTTCTACATAGTATTGATGGTCTTTACACTTTGATATGTTTTTGCAGTGGCTGGTACTGGTTTTTCTTTTCCATATTTAGTGCTCCCTTCAGGGGCTTTTACAAGGCAGGCCTGATGGTGATAAAATCTCTCAGCATTTGCTTATCTGCAAAATATTTTATTTCCTTTTCACTTAGGAAACTTAATTTGGCTGGATGTAAAATTCCGATTGAAAATACTTTTCTTTAAAAATGTTGAATATTGGCCCCCACTTACTTCTGGCTTGTAGGGTTTCTGAAGAGATGTCTGCTGTTAGTCTGATTGGCTTCCTGTTGTAGGTAACCTGACCTCTCTCTCTGGCTTCCCTTACCATTTTTTCCTTAATTTGAATCCTGGTGAATCTGACGATTTTGTGTCTTGGGGTTGCTCTTCTATAGGATTATCTTTGTGGTGGTCTCTGTATTTCCTAAATTTGAATGTTGGCCTGTCTTGGTAGGTTGGGGAAATTCTCCTGGATAATAACCTGAAGAGTGTTTTCCAACTTGGCTCCATTCTCTCTGTCACTTTCAGGTATGCCAATCAAGTGTAAGTTTGGTCTTTTCACATATTTCTTGGAGGCATTGTTGGTTCCTTTTCATTCCTTTCTCTCTAATCTTGTCTTCATGCTTTATTTCATTAATTTGATCTTCATTTTCTGATATCTTTTCTTCCACTTGATTGATTCGGCTACTGATACTTGTGCAGGCTTCAGGAAGCCTGCACAAGTGTGCTGTGTTTTTCTGCTCCATCAGGTCATTTATGTTCTTCTCTAAACTGATTATTCTAGTTAGAAATTTCTCTAACCTTTTTTCAAGGTTCTTAGCTTCCTTGTATTGGGTTAGAATATGCCCCTTTAGCTTGGAGGAGTTTGTTCTTCCCCACCTTCAGAGACCTGCTTCTGTCAATTTGTTAAACTCATTCTCTGTCCAGTTTTGTTCCCTTGCTGGCAAAAAGTTGTAATCCTTTGGAGGAGTACAGGCATTCTGGGTTTTAGAATTTTCAGCTTTTTGCATTGGTTTTTCCTCATCTTTGTGGATTTATCTACCTTTAGGCTTTGATGTTGGTGACCTTCGGATGGGGTTTTTGTGTGGATGTCCTTTTTGTTAATGTTGATGCTAATCCTTTCCATTAATTTTCCTTCTAACAGTCATCCCCTGTACTTCAAGTCTGCTGGAGTTTGCTGGAGGTCCTCTCCAGACCCTATTTGCCTGGGTATCTCCAGTGGAGGCTGCAGAACAGCAATGATTGCTGCCTTTTTCTTCCTCTGGAAGCTTCATCCCATAGGGTACTCGTCATATGCCAACTGGAGCTTTCCTGTATGTGGTATCTCCCCGTCAGGAGGCACGGGAGTCGGGAACCCACTTGAGGAGGCAGTGTTTCCCTTAGCAGAGCTAGAGCACCGTGCTGGGAGATATGCTGCCCTCTTCAGCTGGCAGGCAGGACTCTGTAAGTCTGCTGAAGCTGTGCCCACAGCTGTCCCTTCCCCCAGGCACTCTGTGCCAAGGAGATGGTAGTTTTATCTATAAGTCCCTGACTGTGGGTGCTGCCTTTCTTTCAGAGATGTCTTTCCCAGAGAGGAGGAATCTAAAGAGGCAGTCTGGCCTCAGGGGCTTTGCTGAGCTGTGGTGGGTTCCACCCAGTTCAAACATCCCAGCAGCTTTGTTTACACCATGAGGAAAAACCACCTACCCACCTACTCAAGCCTTAGTAACAGCAGACAACCCTCCCCACACCAAGCTCGAGTATCCCAGGTCGACTTCAAACTGCTGTACTGGTAGCAAGAATCTCAAGCCAGTGGATTGTAGCTTGCTGGGCTCCACGGGGTTGGGATCCACTGAGCTAGACAATGTATTAAAAAACACCCTTTCAGCTAGGTTGGTGTCTGGCCGAGTTTTGTGCTTGAAACCAGGACCTTAGTGGCATAGGAACCAGAGGGAATCTCCTGGGTTGCGGGTTGCGAAGACCTTGGGAAAAGTGTAGTATCTGGGCTGGACTGCACCATTCCTCACAGTGTAGTTCCTCATGGCTTCCCTTGGTTAGGGGAGGGAATTCCCCAACCCCTTGTGATTCCCGGGTGAGGCCATGCGCCACCCTGCTTCTGCTTGCCAACGTGGGCTGCACCCACTGTCTAACCAGTACCAATGAGACGAGCCAGGTACCTTAGTTGGAAATGCAGAAATCACCTGCCTTCCGTGTTGATCTTGCTGGGGGCTGCAGACCGGAGCTGCTCCTGTTCAGCCATCTTGCCAGCCACCTATAGAGAGCATTTTATATATGCCAGAACAAATCTCAGAAACATTTATAATACCATTATCGTAATGAATTAAGGTAGATATTAAAATTCTCATATAACAGATTAAGAAACAGAGGCTCAGAGTTACTATGTTTACTAAGCAACTGTGGTAACTAAACATTGGAGCTGGGGCTCTACTGACTCCAGGCCCCAGGCTCTCCAATTGTTGAAAATAGCTTCTGATGATTTTACTTGATTATATTGATTTTAAATGAGCTTCTCTCCATATTTTGGGTAATTTCTCATTAAAGAACTTTTTATAGCAAGTTCTTGTGATATGTGTTGATTAAAAAAGAAAATAAGGTTAAAAAACAAATAGAAGCTTTGTCTACTTCTAAACAGAGGAATATTACCTTCTCAACATTTATTAAATGCACATAATATACTATGTTTTTTGGTTATAAGAGTGACAGATGTGTTTTATTTCTAAGTTTGTCATATAATGTGCCTTTTTAAAGTGGTAATAGGCAAATTTAGATTGCTACTTTATCTATTAATAATTACCTTTTTCTTTATAGAATATTAATTTTTATTTTTTTTGTCCATTGTTCGTAGTTTTCCTTTTATCTTAGCATCAGTTCGGTTTAGGAAACACTGTCTAGTAGATCCTAGCATCCAACATATATCAGTTCTTCAATATTTGGAAATGGTTGAGAAAAAAGAGTAGTAAATGTATAATACATTTTGATAAATCATATATATTTTGGCAGAAAGAAAACAAAACCATTTATTTTGCTCCAGGTGATCTATTTCTGACAGTAACTTGACATGGTAACTATAATTTAGACTTCACAAGAAGACATATCTTGCATTTTCAATAACTCCAATTGCCTCATGCTGCTACTCTCACAGGAAGAAATATTTTTCTTTTCTTCTTTTCTCTTTCCAAACTTGAAAGTTAGAAAGTAAAAAGTGCTAAGGAAATAATATAACAAGGAAGGGGAAAATGTATGCTTGGTGACGGGTAAAAGTTTTAAATGGAGAGTCAGGGAAGATCTCACCAAGAAGACAGCATGTAAGAAAAATCTTGCCAGAAGTGAGTAAACCCTGGGAAAGAGCACTGTAGAAAGACAGAAAAGCTGATATAAAGGTCTTGAGGCAGAAGTGTTATTAGTACATTTGCAGACTAGGAAAGAAGCCAGTATGGCTGAAACAAGGTTAGAGATGTAATGTGTGGCCAGATTGCTCACAGGTTTTTTACACATAAGGACATGAAGTTACATGAAAAGTATGATAAGGGTTACCCTGGCTGCTTTATTGAGAGTATAGTATAACAGCAAGAATAGAATCAGACCACTAAGCAGATATTAAAATAGTTTAACAAAGACACAAGGGTGACTTGGCCCAAAGTAATAGCAATGGAAGTGGTTAAAAGTACTGGATTCTGAATGCATTAAAATCAACAGGGACTGTTGATACTCTGGACATATGGTATGAAAGAAAGAAAAAAAATTCATGATTTCAAGAATTTTCAGCTGGGTGTAGTGGCTCATACCTGTAATCCCAGCACTTTGAGAGGCCAAGGTGAGCAGATCACTTGAGGTTAGGAGTTTGAGACCAGCCTGATCAACATGGTGAAACTCCGTCTCTACTAAAAATACAAAAATTAGCTAGGCATGGTGGCGGGCACCTATAATCCCAGCAACTGTGGGGCTGAGGCAAGAGAATTGCTTGAACCTGGGAGCCAGAGATTGCAGTGAGCCAAGACTGTGCCACTGCACTACAGCCTAGGTGACAGAGTGAGACTGTTTAAACAAACAAACAAAAAAAAGAATTTTAGCCTGAGGGACAAACATGATAGAATTGTTATTAATTGAGATGGGGAAGCCTATGGGAAAAGCAGGCTTAGTTGGTACAGATCAAGAATTTAGTTTTGGATATGCTAATTTAAGAGGTCCATCAGGCAAACACAAGAACATGTTGGAGTGGCAGCTAGAAACAGGATATAGTTCAGGCAGTGTGAATGTGGGTGTTGCCATATAGGTGATATGTAGCGTCATGAGAGTAAGTAAGATCCCTAAAGGAGTAAGTATAGCTAGAGATAAAAAGAAATCCAAAGTTCAAGCACTGGTACTCTCCAACTGTAAGATAGCTTAGGAAAAATCAGCATTATAAACTGAGAAGTAATCACCAATGAGCGAGAGCGTAAAACTAGCAGAGAGTCATATGTTGGATGTCAAGAGAAAAACAGAATTCCAGCAGACAAGGCTATAGACTTTATAATAAGTTGGATAATTATAGCTGAAATAAATACGTCATAACTTATCTCCCCCCGTTACTTAAGGACATTTAACTATGCTTGTGTAATAATAATTAATATTTTCATATAAAATTATCTTATCATTGCACATTAGGTCAGGATTAAACATGAAATATTAGGGAGCTGTACTAATTTCTTTCATTGAAGAACTGAATAAAACAGTCAAGCTATTCTTATGTTAAAAGGTGCTGTACTTCTGCCCCTTTTGACTTATAAAACATGATCAATATGGCAGAATATTGTATTATTAATATCTAGAAAATAAATGGAGTATAAAATCCATATTTTTGCCATGATTAATATAAACTTTTTTGAAAGTGCCCAAATGCATTTGCATTATGAATTCAAGCCAATGAAACCTTAAGATCTAAAAATCTGGGCATGGTGGCTCATAATTGTAATCCCAGTACCTTGGGAGGACGAGGCTGGAGGATCACTTGAGGTCAGGAGTTAGACGTCAGCCTGGACAACATGACAAAACCCCGTCTCTACTAAAAATACAAAAATTAGCCAGGGATAGTGGCTCATACCTGTAATTCAGACTACTCCGGGGGCTGAGGTGAGAGAATCACTTGAACCCCTGGGGATAGACGTTGCAGTGAGCTGAGATTGCGCCATTGCACTCCAGCCTGAGTGACAGCGAGACTCCGTCTCAAAAAAATAAATACAATAAAATAAAATCTAAAAATCCTCACACACACACCTATAAATTAGTAGTGTTCATGAGATTTATCAAGAAAGCTCTGACTATGCCATGATAGGATGTGGCAGACTCCTGAAAAGTAGGCTCCTAAATCCTTAAAATTAATATGGTGTTAATAGAACTACTTGGTAGTTCATCTGATGACCGAGACGAGAAAAGCACATGTGAATTTTGATTTTCTTACAGTGACTGCACAAAGTACTAACTATAACACATACTAAATACACAGAGACACACAAGTATGTCTGACTTTTTTTTAACATTTATCATGATGATAAAAGCATGTAACCCTTGACCATTAGGAATCATGGATGTAATTTTAATATTAATAACAAAAGATAAGGAACTGGAGTATAAGTGTTCGATGTTATACATTTGGAGAACCAGAGCCTGCCTCACAGGAAGCAGCCTGGTGGCCTGCCTGGGAAACGTTTCCCACGCCCTCCTTTTGCCCCCTTAACCCTCTCACTTCTGAGCCCCACCTTGCTCACTGGCCCCATTAACACTGAGCATAGATCAGTTTCATCTGCTGTCTCCTGAGTTTCTTTCTTCCCTTCCTCTTTCGCTCTCTTTCTCTCCCTGCCTGTCTTTGTGAGTTGGTCTCCATTGCACCATATGGCAGCTGAGAGAAGGGGAGAGCAATTATCCGGCTCTGAACAAAAGGCGCTGCGGTGTGACAGCGGCCCCTGAATGCCTGAGACACGGTCATGTACAGAAGGGCCTCCAGCCGAGTCAGCCACACGACAGGGAAGCTGCTGGCGCTGCCTCCAGACAGGCAGAGAAACCGGCAAACTCTTTTCCGCAATTCCTTTCCCTCCTCTCCTTCCCTCCGTTTTTGGTGTTTCTTGTTTGCTTATTTCTGTGCCCAAATCAGATCAGTTTATGAATGACAAAGTCAAGAGTATCTAGCAAAACAAGAAATTAAAGCAAGCGACCTTATTCATGCCTTTCTAACTAGCTCCAAACACCATATCGACAGTTGCACAAGTATTCCAACATATAAGAGGAAAACTGCTCAAATTCAAGGAGACTGCATCCTTTTAAACTATTTATTTATTTATTTTTATTGATATATCATAGCTGTTCATGTTTTGAGGTACCTGTCATATGCTGATACATGTATACAATGTATAATGATTAAGTCAGGGTAATGGAACTATTCATCACCTCAAACATTTATCTTTTCTTTGTGCTGAGAACATTACAATTTTCCTCTGCTAGCTACTTTAAAATACATAATAAATTACTGCTACCTATAATTTTCCTACTGTGCTATCAATAGTAGAACTTGTTCCTTCTACATGACTATATTTTTGTGGCCAAAGACCATATGCTTTTTCCCATTTCTTCTAAAGAATAATTGTACATCCTTACACAAATTAACTCACGAAAGAAAAATTGGTATAATACAAGAGGATACAGGCAGGACTGTGAGAATTCTCTGTGATAACAAAAAGTTAACTGCAGTTTCTAAGATTATGTCTTTTAACATTTGTTATTCTTTATTACGCCATTCAAGAAAAGGAGCACCTTCTCACTGTTTACCTTCTTCGTCATTTCTTGTTCTTCTTGTAGTTGTTACCCCTCTTCTATGCCTGGATATGCATGATTTGTTTCAGTGGAGAATTTCTGCAAAGCAGACACAACATTTTTATTAGTGAAGTTAACACCATGCTAGAAGAATAGTAAATTCAAGCTGTAAATTCACCAGCTTTCAGGAGACTCATTTATTCTGTTCCATATGAAATAAAAGTCTACTACAGGGGGAGAGTTGAATATGACCATATACATTTACGAAGGAACATTTTATACTTTACTGCTGCAGGCTACTACTGGCCTTAGAGGCTGATGTTGATTTTATTTGATTCAAAATAACAGTACAATAAAAAATAAAGCAGACATCCCCCACCACTCTATCGCCCACCCACCCACCCACCCAACGAGCTATCTTGGATCACAAAATTCCAGGCCCCTGTGGTTATTTAAAGAAACCTGGGCAGGTTTCCAAATTCTGGTGTCTGTGACCTATTACAAGGAGTCAACAATAATAGTTCCTCATGAAATAAATCAATGGACATATGTAGAGTACTTCTACAATGCGATGTACTATTTTTTACTTCAATCTTTAAGAAGAAAGTGAAGGTTACGTAGCTCGGTTGCACACGTTGTCTACATTCATAATGGGGCTTCTCTTCAGGAACATTTTTACTGTGAAGATACCCTGTCTCTCTTTTAGCTAGAATGTTATTTAATGCTTGTCAACAACAAATGCAACTTTTAAAAATTCACATGCAATTACTTTTCTTTGTACGATGCAGTCTGAGACTGATGGTTATCTGTCAGTTGATGAAAAAGCAAAATTTCATTGGCTTTTCAGTTATATTCTTTGTAAATTCTTTCATAATTACCATAAATGTTTGGTTTTACATGAAACAGTCATTAAAATAAACATTCATTAAATAAACAAAACCAAGAGCTAAGGGTGCCTGTGTTTAGCAAATATCAGACTCTGCACGTTTCTACAGCAGTAAGAGTTATGTGGTACATCATCTGTCAGAAAGACTTGTATAGAGAAAACCCTCTGTGGTACAAACAGAGAGCAGGAAACAAAGCAACTATTCAACCTTTTCTATTCACTGCACCCACATCTGTTTACATGGCCTCTGCTCGATCCCGAAAGATTTTGTTCTCCTACCTGCATTTTATTTTACACAGCTCTGAGTGGCTGGCAGCTTGGAGGACTTTTCTTTTTCTTTTTTTTCCTTAAGAGGTAGGGTTTCAAATCTGTTTTATAAAACAGAAATTGGAAAAACAGGCTTACAGATAGCAGTTGGTCCCTTTTCTAGTCTATCCAGTTGGAGTTCTAATGAGGGATATAAACTCCAACATTCTCATCAATTTTAAAAATAAATTTAACAGATATAATAAGTTTCTTCAGGAAGGTAGTAGACATGGTACTATTTTCCTATTTCTGCTCATTACTAAATGTCAGTTTGCCTTCTTTTGACACAGAAATTATGTTTTCTTATCTACTCTATGAGTGAAATCTCCAGAAATGCATGTGCTGTCTAAAAATAACATACTTCAGATTTCTCACTGTAAACATTCTCCATACAAGATTATATTTTTATGACACTTTACAATTTACAAAGTTATTTTACACAATTTAGGACATCAGATCCTCAAAAAAAAAAAAAAAACAACCTAAAAATGGTAGAGCAGATGACATTATTACAAATTTTATAAAAGAAAAACTGAAGCTCATGGAAATAGCATGGATTCCCTCTACACCATGATGAGTGTGTGGTTTTATGAAACAAAACCTATATTGCCTTCTATGTGTTATATACATATGATAATGCTTTATGTACAATTTTATTCTAAGAACGAGTTACAAGCATGATGATCTCTAATCCTTCTTGCATTTTTAAAGTTCTATAATTCAGGACGGAGTCACGATGGCCAAATAGACACAATTCAGGTGCACAACACTCAGTGAGAGAGACACAGAAATCAAGAGATCTCTTAGCTCCAACAGAGGTACCAGGTGCATTTCAATGGGTCTGGTCGGACGGTGAGCAAAGCCCAGGCAGGGCAGACTGAGGTGGGGAGGGGTGCCGCTTCACCCAGAAAGTGCATCTGTCCAGTGAGTCAGAGGCTTGCCCTCTGGCAGTCTGGTCCAGATACAGTACTTCCCCCAAAGCCTCAGCAATACACAGAACAGGGGATCTTTGCTAGTCAGGCACTGGGAATTACAGGTGCAGAGTTGAATAATAATTCAGGACAGTGTTCCGGATTGGCGCACAGATTTAAGCAAACCCATAAGCCCATAAGCAGGCCAGGAGAGCCTGTGGACCAAGTTATCAACCCCTCTCCCACTGCCCATAGAGAGAAGAAGCTGAAAGCAGATGGAGCAGCTCCACGGGCCCCTACTCCATGACCAGAGAGAGAGGAAGCAGAAAGCAGGGAGACAGACTGTGCGGCTGGGCTGGTCCCTACTCTACCCCACAAACCCCAGAGGGCTGAAGAGCTAACTCTAGTGGGTTATGCAGCCAGTGCCTCAGTCTGGGCTGAACCCTGAATGATCCAGCCCTGTGAAGGAAAGACACAACCCGCCATTAAAGAGGTGGGACTAGGCTTCACATTTTTTTTTATAATTCATGGTCAGATACATGATGAATGAGGTATAAAAGAGAAAAGTTCAAAATAATTGTGCTCATGTGTTGAAAAATTAAAGTCTAAAAAATTACATTTTTTTGTTTTGATACTTATAAGTATGAGAAGATCTTTTTTTTTTTTTTTTTTGAGATGGAGTTTTGCTCTTGTTGCCCAGGCTGGGGTGCAATGGCACGATCCTGGCTCACTGCAACGTCTGCCTCCCAGGTTCAAGTGCTTATCCTGCCTCAGCCTCCCTAGTGGCCAGGATGACAGGCATGCCCCACCACACCTGGCTAATTTTGTATTTTTTAAAGTAGAGACAGGGTTTCTCCATGTTGGTAAGGCTGATCTTGAACTCCCAACCTCAGGTGATTTGCCCACCTCAGCCTCCCAAAGTGCTGGGATTACAGGTGTAAGCCACTGCGCCCGGCCAAGAATACTTATAAAGTATTATAAATCCAAGTATTATCATACCTTATAAGTAGGATAATAAAGGTTAGACATCAAATGTGTTTTTCCCTACTTTTCTGAGATTTACTGGATTGTCTTGATGTAGTAACTAAGATACAGAAGAGATCATGAGAAGACATTTAAATAATATAGTTACAAATCACAAGTACTGGATTTAACGCTGATTGTACTGGGTCAGTAGAATCATATGTAACTGGCTGTCATTGTCTGGATGTGTTAACTCAACTTTGACAGGAAGAAATAATAACAATCCACTGTCCAACAATTTCAGTGAGAATTAAATCAACTAGTATTTATGAAGAGCAAACAGTAACCTATACAAAACCACACTAATATTAGTGACTGCCATTAGCTTTTGTTGTTTCTACATTGTTAAACAATTAATTTGAAATGTACAAATGAAACTGAAATACTTCAAAACTAAATACTAAAATCAGTAATAATGACAAGAATAGCTTGCAGAAGAAATTCTAAAATATGCCACCTGTTGTTTTATGTGAAAGTGAAAGGGTGAATGAGAAAAATATAAAAGCTCTTCACGGTCCAATAATAGTAGTGCAGAAGCTAGAGAGTCTGTATATAAATGCTTGACTACCATCTTCTTCATCCCATGTTGTGACAAATAAATCTTTTCTAAATGAAAGAATGTTAGCTCAGAAAGTTTTTAAAAACACAAAGAGACGCCAGAATGAAGTAATTTTAGAAATATTAGACATGATATTTTGGCAAGAAGAAGAAGAAACTTTATGTTTCTCATCTTTCAATGAGAAATAGCAATGTGGTACATTTCTTTATTTCTAATTTTTAAAATTATTTATTAGAATTGACATATAAATAACTTGCAATAAATTATTATTCAGAACATAGCACATTCTTGTCCATAAAATCTAGTAAAGTTGTAAACTGAAAACAAAACTTCAGCAGTCAAAAAAGAGCTTATAAGGCAAACAAAAGATTATTTCTATTCTGTGCATTGTCAGCTTGTGTATGTGAAAAAAGGTACAAAACTAAACTATTAACTAAAAATCACATTTTTTTTTCCATTCAGAAAAAAGTATTCGAGGAAACATCCAATATAACTTAAAAAAATTAAAGGCGTAGGAATAAGCTACATTGATGGGGAATTGCATGTAGTTGCCAAACTGGAATTCAAAACCATCCCTAAATTTTTAGAAGTTGAAGGAAAAAAACAACAACAAAAATAATTTGTATTTCCTGAGCTTAATAACTAGCTTTAGTAGGACATGTGGTTTCATTTTGAGGCCTCTCATTTCTTAGGAAAATGTTACTATTTCTGTAGGCATCTTCATTTGGGAGTGGATTTAATAATTAATTAAAAAAGAGTTAGTTCAGCTGAATTTGATTTCATCCTTTCGGTCTTTACTTTTTCCACAGTAAATTATAGTATAGTTTGAAATTAAAAAGTTCTAAGTAGAGAAAAATAAAGCATTTTATAACTATAATGTGTGATATACATATGAACTAGTACATATTAAAAATTAGACATCTGCTTTGATGCATTTTATTGCTGAATATAGCCAAGAAGTTGTGGCATCATAGAATTCAAGTCAGTGTTTGTTCTATGATAAAATCAAACTACTAATTAAAGCAGAATTTCACAATTTGTTAAGGGAAGCAGTGGTTGGGGGGATTCATTTAAAAGTCTATACCCAACCTTAACATGATCTCCTAAATGCAGAGCCATCTCATCTCATTTATTAAACACCTATATATCACAAGGCATTATGCTATATTGAATATACAAATAAGTATATGACATCATTTTTTTCTATAGGGGTCTATTTGGCATGAAAATTATATATTATTATACACAATAATAATTTTTACAATAGAATATTTAGTGCTATGTAATAGAAGTACATACAAAATACAAGACAAATTTCTATGTTGTCTCACTATGTATCTACAATGGTTAAATTATATTTTAAAAGCAGATCATAAGAGTGGCTATGATCCTACTCTAAAGTAGATCTTTCCAAGAGTAATGTGACATATTGCTTTCTTGTTATCATCATGCACACATATGTGTGTGTGGGTGTGTGTGTGTGTGTGTTGGCTCAGAAACTAACAGGCCAATGCCTTTTTTTCTTGAATTGAATAAATTGAGCCTGTTGTAAAGTCAAAGTCAGCACACCACACTCTCCCTTTCCACTTCCCAACCAAACTTGTTAAGAATTACATTCTCCAAAATAAGAAAACTGTTTGCTATTATGTACCCTAGGGTTAATTCAATGAAAAATATAGGGATTTGCTAAACCTTTCTTTCCTAAAGTCATCTGAGTTCCAAACTTGTTTCGGCCGGACTTTAAGGTGAAAAAAAAAAAAAATCAGTTTTCCTTTCCCTTTAGAACGATGATTTTCCCAGAATAGAAAAGTACAGCAGAAATAGTGCTGTAAAAGAGAAAACCTTGGTGAAATGTACTTGAAGTTGAGAAAGGCAAAGATAAAGAGAATGACAAAAATATTTATAATGATCCCCATTACCTCTTAGAGTCTTACTTTCTCTTTATTTCCAAGACTTAGTAAATAAGGTGAAATCCCTTGAATAGGCTATTTGTTCAAATGAGACCACACTAGAACAAGCATTCTTGAGTAGTAATTGGGATAAAGGTGTTGTGTTTAATTTGTCTCTTAAACTATATACTTGTCTTTTACTGAATGAAAGTGGTTTTGAATCTTTGTCTGTATTGAAGAGGAAATATCAAAATCTATCTAAATGCTTTTAGTGAATTAAATGCTAATAGGGCCTTGATAAGATGGGCTATAGACTTTCATGAGTTGAAGGAAGCCTCTCATCTTCTATTTTACAAACTAATATCAAGAAGACACAAATGAAAAAGAAGACATATTTTTGCATATTCACGTACGTGAGTGGTTTTGCTAGAATTTTTAGATAACGTTTTCAGAAAGCAATTCTGCACTGTTGACAGTTCTGTAACATTTTTCTATTTGCAAATTACTCAGTTGTCCATGTAGTTTTAGCAGAAAATGACAAAACATGGAACCCTTCCTATGAAACTAAGGATCCTCAGCTGACTCATAAACAAGCTTTGTGTTAATGTACCTTCCCTTTTGTGACTCTGTCTCATTAAGGCATCTTTAGTTGGACACAACTGGTCTCCAATTAAAAAGCTGAAGTCTGATGCCAATGTGGTTGTTTGGGTCTGTTCTCCACAAACAGCATATGCTGTGGCTACATGGATTTCTATTTACCTTTGCAGCATTTGTTTCTTTTGATCCTGAGATCTTCAGAAAGAGAAAGGAATGTTCTGGCATTTTATGGTATAATGACATTTGCTTCTTTAGGTTGGCAGCCATCACTAATTCCAGGCTTGTTTCCTCAGGGTTATTTCTTACTAATTAGCTGCTTTTGTGCAACTTTTTTTTTTTCTACATATGGCGCTACATGTCTTTGAAAAGTGAAACGAATACTCATATAAATGGTTGTGAATCAACATTCATTCAATTTGCCTATCAAAAGCATGGACGTTTAAAAAAAATAGAGGTATTTGGATAAACCTCGAAGCGTTTATAAATAGTAATCATCTTTTACTTAGGATTATTGGGGATTTTGCTTTTGTGTTGCAAAAGTTATAAAATACAAAAATAGGTTTACAAGGTTTGCTTAATGATAAACTGGCAGGCCACAAACTGCTGCAAGGAATGGAGGCTCTGATGAAAGGAGGTTACTGAAAGGAAATGGGAAGGACAGGGCATGTGGATTTCTTTAAGGAAGAGAAAAGTTATAGTGAATAACAGTTACATTTAGATGGACTGAGCAAAAGCAGTTTAGTCAGGAAAGGATCCAAAATTATAGACATTTTTTTTTTCCTGAAAAGGAAGTGTGAGTCTAGGCAGTGTAAACTTGCAAAGAAATAATGGTTTTGTTCCAAGGGACAAGAGAACTATTAGAGTGATTTTTACAGAAGATGGCTGTGGTCTAAAAACAAAGGGAAACATCATGAGCCCAGTTACAGAGGATGATGGACTATTACCAGGTGAAAAAGAAAATTGAACAACTTGATAGATATGGGATTAGAACAGAAGTGACAATAATAGTCATCCTCCCTGTGAATCCTTACCTGAACGCTCATGAAAGCTTGATGTTTCCTCCTTCATGATCCCATAGAATGCTAAAGAAGTCTGACAAAAACTTCTATTATCATATGCTACTGTACTGTTTTGAGTATTGGTATTATTTTTCATCTTTCTCAAGAGACTAGCATAGAACCCAATACGTAATAGGTTCTCTAAATCATTTCTTAAGTTACAAAAATAGAGTACATCTGTATTGTTTTCTATAATATACATTCTTATATATGAGTTTTATTTCTGTATCTTTTACAGAAGTTCACTGGAAAATACAAAACAAAATCCAGTAATAATTTGCCTAAATAACCTAGAGAATTGGAGAGAAGCAAAATACATGATCTTGGGCTTTTAGTTTTCTTCCCAAAGAAGGAGCAGTAAGATACTTCTAGCTTTCAATATTGGGCTTATTGCTGGGAACCCATGAAGGATAAGGTTAGAAATTTATAAAGGAACTAAGAGATTGGGCCAGACTGGAGGTAATATAGCCCCAAAACTTAAAATTGATTCCTACTACTAAGGCTTCAGAGTTGAGAGAGCTTAATGAATAGAGACCAAGTAGGCGCAATGTAACTGAGCTATCTGTATGACTGAATGTCCTTGACACATGTGAGTGGGACTGGGAACTTGATGGATGTGTTTTGCTACCACACAATAAAAAGGATTAGTTTATCTAGACCTCTGCCACTTGGTAGGGCTTTCAGGTTAATTTGATTAGATTGATAAATTTTATTCAACAGCTTAATTGTGGCCTACTGATATGTGTACAACCCATAACAATTTTTATGGCTGTTTTCTTAGATAAAAGTATGAGCTAAATGTAAGTAATTACAAGTCAACAAATAAAAAAAATATGTGCACTGTATTTGAACTGACATGGTGATTTTGATAATTGGATATGTAGGTGTACAATGGGAATTTTGGCTTGGCACATGCTCATGAAACAAGGGATCCTTTTATATTTTCTTTTGCTGTCATAAGTGCTGATGTTGCTGCCCTGAGATGAACTGGGGAGTAGGGTCTAAAAAATGTTATTGAACATTTCTTAAACCAAACTAGTTGGTAATTTGATCAGCAGCATTTGTCTTTCCAGTGCCAAACTGGACAGTAATATGTTCCACATGAAATAAATGTGGAGAGCTCTATGTAAAACACAAATACATTTAAAGATAATTTAGGTCACTCCAGGATCTTCGCCCTCTCCTTTTGGCTCCTTGCCATGTCTTTTCTCATATCCCGCAGGTTCAAGGATAGCAGCAATCAGCCTGGGAGTTTTTTCTACCCTTAGCCAATATTAGAAGGCAAGATGTGGAAGTGCACTTTTATTACATTTGCCAGAACGTTTTCTTTTAGAATATGTAAACTTCCTCATTTAGAATCTATGAACATTAACCCTCAATGTTTTAGGGAAAACAGTCATGACCATGTACCATCTGGGTCTGATGAATGTTTTAATTTTTAAAATACTTTAAGATTTTAAAAGTAATCTGCAAAACTTTTAAATCAAAATTTAAATTTTATTTTTCTTACAATATTCATCAGAATTTAATCATAGCAAAATTGTGTATGTCAAGTAAATTTTGGCACAAAACACCATAAAACATAAAATACTGTAATCATACATTGTGGTAAAATGGGGTGGTCTAAATTCCTCTCAAAATTTGTATATTATGAACTCCTTCCTGTTGATTGACTAACTAGATGAGCAAACCATATTACCTTTGGCCTCAGAAATATATTGTTTAGTCATCAATTTTGAGTTTAAGAAAATTATTGTAAAGTACTATCAATCTGAACACCCATTCTAAGAATTTTGCTTTTGTGATCAATTTTATTGCTATGTAATCCATTGTGCTATTCTATGTTCCTTTGTGTTCATCTTCCTATTTATCTAATCATTGTGAAATGTCTTTCTCTGTTCTTGGCTAAAATAGGCAGAAAACAAAACTTCAGAATTTTTATTGTGTTCTGTGAAGGCTAAAGCAGACTACAAAATACTGAATAATTTGTTTTATGCCTTCTTAAAAGATGACACAATACTTTGGGCAATGTATTAATAAGCTGAAGGATAACAATTTATTTCACTTTTTAATCATCTTTGAATTTATTTCATCATTTTTTTAAAAAATTCTTATTATCTTAGGTTTTCCAGCATAGCTGAAAGTAATTGGTGAGTAATGTGGAGTATAGATAAAATAATTCCTAGGTTTATGAAACAGCAAAATGTTTCAAGGAATATTAAAAATGTAGGTTATTAACATCTCAAAATATATCTTTTGTTAAAAAATGAAAGAGTTGACAAATCCATATGGTAATTAAAAATATAATAAACTTTATTCTGTTAACATTTTTTTCTCTTTGAACTTAGGAAAACTCTACGAATGACTGAGAGTTATAAAATATCAATCTTTATAAAATGCTCAAAAAATAATGTTTAAAGATTAAAATTGACTCCAATGATTCTTCATGTGCATTCAGAGTTAAAGGGATGAAACTGAGAGGTCATAGAGATACATCTATAAGGATATGGAGGCAAGATGGCTGACTAGATGCAGCTAGGAGGAACATCTAATGGTTCAGAGGAAGGCGGGACCACCAAGGGACCAGGACACCAAGAAGACTGGTGCACTCTAAACAGACCTTAGGAGAGAAGTCATTGAGAGTGAAAGGAGGAAGGTCACAGATGCTGGGATGAAGGGTGAGAAAGCTGGGAACCCTGCATAGGGTTACTACACATGAGGACTTATTCCTGGCTCCCACTGACTTCTGGGGAAGGGATGAGTTGAGGAGGCAAGGAGCATCCTTCTCTCACCATGGGCTTCTGAAATCTTAGCATCAGTGGACCCAATGACCCCCATGGATGCTCAAGCTGGCAGGGATAGCTGCTTTGAGAGGTTGCAGGGGCAGGATTCCAGCCTATGTGGAGCCCAGAGGGTTTGGTGTAGAAATATCTGCAGGAGAGCATGGCCAGGAATGTCCACCCTCCAAGGCTGGCCGGAATTGTCAGACCTGAATAGAGAAGGGCAATCTTGGATCTCGCTAGTGAGATCAGACCAGTCCAAACTGAACGCCCTTTTGTCTGCTAGCCTCTCCTGGGGCTCCAGCCTGGCCATGAGTGCTGGTAGTGCAGCATCAGATGTCCAGTCAGGGCACCTCTGGTGAGCCTGCATTGTAGCTGCTACACTGGCAGACAGTGCCTTACTGTCAGAGAGCTCCAGCAGAATAGACCCCACTGACAGGCACCAGCCCACCTAGATCTTCCCTCCACCCACTACTGCCTCCTCCATGTCACTTTGTTGGCATACACTTGCCCATGGCCAAGCCTACCCATCACTTTGCTGGCTCACATATACATAGGCAAAATTTTCCTCCCTTTCCCTGCCAGTATGTGGGTGACACTGCTACACAGTCATTGCTAACACAAACACATGCATGAACACCAGCAGCATTGCCTCCCTGCCCTCGGCTGCCATGGCCACTGGCATGAACATCTACAGGGATACCAGTAGCCACACTTCCTGCACCACCACCACCACCACTGGCACAAACATGCACACAATTACCAGCACTGTGCCCACCCCTGCATCAACACTGCTGTGGGGTGAATGCATACATGGACATCAGTGGCCCTGTCTGCCCTCTAACCATACCATTGCTGCCACCACTGCAGGGCCTGCTTGAAAGCCATGTAGCTTGGGCCTGCTAGTTTTCTGTCTCAGCTGGGGAGCATGTATCCCCATGCTGCTGCTTCTAGCACAAGCCAACGAGCATAGACCCTGCTGCCACTGCCCAATGAGGCACTTTGGCTGGTATCACTCTTTGAAATGTTGTGGCCAGAGGTCCAAGAGCACCTTGGCCCCTCCAGTCCAGTAGGTTTCCAACCTTGAGGGTTCAGAGGATAAAACTGGGGGCCCAATACCAGCCCCCCAGAGTTAAAGCACACAGCCCAGGGAGGCTGTGCTGAGCCTTGGCCCTCTAAAAATCAATTAGAAGTGAAGCCAGTTGACTGAACCCACTTTATACCATAATCAAACCTCCAAGGACATCAATGAAGATAAAAGAAAGAAAAGAATTTTCAACCAAGAATTTCATATCCAGCCCAGCTAAGCTTCATAAGTGGAGGAAAAATAAGATCATCCTCAGAGAAGCAAATTCTAATGGATATTGTTAACACCAGACCTGCCTTACAAGTGATACTGAAGGGAGTGCTAAGCATCGAAAATAAAGACCATTACTGGCCACTAGAAAAACACACTTAAGCACATAGAACAGTGACATTGTAAAGCAATCATACAAACAAGTCTTCATGTAACCAGCTAACAACATGATGACAGGAACAAATCCACACATATCAATACTACTTTGAGACTAATCAGGCAAAATGCCTTAATTAAAAGGCAGAGTGGCAAGTTGGATAAAGAACCAACACACAACTATAGGCTGTCTTCAAAAGACCCATCTCACATACAACGACACCCATAAGTAAAGGGTTGAAGAATAGTGTACCAAGCAAAGGGAAAACAGAAAAAAACAGAGACCTCTGTGATAATTAATATTAAGTGTCAACTTGATTGCATTGAAGGATGCAAAGTATTGTTTCTGGGTGTGTCTGTGAGAGTGTTGCCAGAGGAGATTAACACTGGAGTCAGTGGATTGGGAGCTGATCCTCAGTGTGGGTGGGCACCATCTAATCAGTTGCCAACACAGCTAGATAAAGCAGGTGGAAGAAGGTGGGATAAGCTAGTTTGCTGAGTCTTCCAGTTTTCATCTTTCTCTTACGCTGGATGCTTCTTGCCCTTAAACATCAGTCTCCAGGTTCTTCAGCTTTTGGACTTTGGGACTTACAGAAGTGGTTTGACAGGGGCTCTCATGCCTTCAGCCACAGACTAAAGGCTGCACAGACACCCTCCCTACCTTTGAGGCTTTGGGACTCAGACGGAGCCACTACTGGCTGCCTTGCTCCTCAGCTTGCAGACAGCCTATTGTGGGACTTCACCTTGTGATTGTGTGAGCTCATTCTCATTAATAAACTGCCTTTCATATATACATATATCCTATTAGTTCTGTCACTCTGGAGAGCCCTGACTAATACACTGCTATTCTAATTTCAGACAAAACAGACATTAAACCAACAAAGATGAAAAAGACAAAGAAGGATATTGCATAATAGTGAAGGACTCAATTTAACAAGAAGAACTAACTAGCTAAAATGTATATATACACACATCCAACAAAAGAGCACCCAGATTGATAAAGCAGGGTCTTAGAAACATAAGAAGAGACTTACATAACCACATGATAATAGTGGGAGACTTCATTTAACACCCCATTGAAAGTATTAGATCATTGAGACAGAAAATTAACAAAGATATTAAGGACCTGCACTCAGAACTGAATCAAATGGACCTGATAGACATCTACAGAACTTTTCACCCCCAAACAACAGAATATACATTCTTCTCATCATCGCATGGCACATATGCTAAAATTGACCAAATAATTGGACATAAAACAGTCCCCAGCAAATGCAAAAGGACTGATGTTATAAGAACCACTCTCTTGGAACATCACATGGTAAAATTAGAAACTAAGCCTAAGAAAACTGATCAAAACCATACAATTTCATGGAAATTAAATTAACCTAATCCTGAAATGACATCCCACCACCACCACCCACCACCTGAGACAGAATATCGCTTTGTCACCCAAGTTGGAATGTAGTGGGGCCATCTTGGCTCACCACAACTTCCACCTCCAGATTAAAGCAATTCTTCTGCCTCAGCCTCCCAAGTAGCTGGGACTGCAGGTATGCACCACCATGCCCAGCTAATTTTAGTAGTTTTAGTAGAGACAGGGTTTCATTATGTTGGCCAGGCTGGTCTCAAACTCCTGGCCCCAAATTATCCACCTGCCTCAATCTCCCAAAGTGCTGGGATTACAGATGTTGTCCACCTCTCCCTGTCTCCTGCATGACTTTTGGTTAAATAATAAAATTAAAGCTGAAATAAAGAAGTTCTTTGAAACTAATGAGAACAGAGATACCACATGCCAGAATCTCTGGAACACAGCTAAGGCAATGCTGAGTGAAATTTACAGCACGAAATGCCCATATCAAAAAGTAGAAAGATCTCAGTTTAACAATCTGACATCACAGCTGAAAGAACTAGAGAAGCAAGAACAAACCAATCCTAAAGCCAGGACTACAGCTAACCAGAAAGGTGAAAGATCTCTACAATGAGAATTAGCAAATACTGCTCAAGGAAATTAGAGGTGACACAAAGAAAGGGAAAACATGGAGAGGAATAATAGATAGGAAGAATCCATATTCCTCACAGATAGGAAAATTCAATATTGTTAAAATGACCATACTGCCCAAAGCAATTTATAGATTCAGTGCTACTCCTATCAAACTATCAGTTACATTCTTTACAGAATTTTTAGAATGGTATTTAAAAATTTATATGGAGCCAAGAAAGAGCCCAAATAACCAAGGCAATCCTAAGCAAAAAGACAAAACAAAGAAAACAAAAAGTAACCAAAGAAAAAAACATAAACCAAAGCTGGAGACATCAATTGACCTGACTTCAAAGTAACTACAGGGCTACAGTAGCCGAAACAGGATGATAGTAGTACAAAAACAGACACATCAACCAACAAAATAGCCCAGAAACAATGTCCCACACCTATAACATCTGATCTTCAACAAATTTAACAGAAAGAAACAATGAAGAGAAGACTCCCTTTTCAATAACTGGTGTTGGTATAACTGACTAGCCATATGCAGAAGACTGAAACTGGACCCGTTCCTTACACCATATACAAAGTCAACTTGAGATGGTTTAAAGACTTAAATGTAAAAACCAAAGCAATAAAAACCTGGAAGCCAACCTAAGTAATACTCTTCTGGAATTAGGATCAGGCAAAGATTTCATGATGAAGATATCCCACAAAACTGCAACAAAACCAAAAATTGAACAAATGGGACCTAATTAAAGAGGTTCTGCACAGCAAAAGAAACTATCCATCAGAATAAACAGACTACAGAATGGGAGAAAATATTTGCAAACTATGCAGCTGTCAAAGGTTTAATATCCAGAATCTACATGGAGCTTAAATTTACAAGCAAAAACCAAACAGCTCCATAAAAAAGTCAGCAAAGGACACAGACACTTTTTAAAAGAAAGCATAAATGTGGTCAGCAAGCATATAAAATAGGGCTCAACATCACTAATCATTAGAGAAATGCAAACTAAAACTCTAATAAGATATCATCTCACACCAGACAGAAGGGCTATCATTAAGATGTTAATACAGATGCTGGCAAGGTACAGAGAAAAGGGAAAGGTTATACACTGTTGGTGGGAATGTAAATTAGCTCAGCTAATGCGGAAAGCACTTTGGCGATTTCTGAAAGAACTTAAAACAGAATTGCCACTCAACCTAGCAATCTCATTATTGGGTTTATACCCAAAGAAATGTAAATTTTTCTGCCATAAAGACACATACACACATATGTTCATCACAGCACCATTCACAGCAGCAAAGATATGGAATCAACCTAAGTGCTCCTCAACAGTAAACAGGATAAAGAAAATATGGTGCATAAACATGATGGAATACTACACAGCCACACACAAGAATGGAATCATGTCCTTGGCAGTAGCATGGATGGAGTTGGAGGCCATCATCTTAAGCAAACTGACACAAGAAGATAAAATCATATACTGTTTGTTCTCATTTAAAATCAAGAGCAAAACATCAAGTACATATGTTCACTAAGAAAGAAAGAACAGATACCAGGGCCTATTCAAGGGTAGATGGTAGGAGGAGGGTGAGGATCAAAATACTACCTGTCAGGTACTATGCTTATTACCTCAGTTATGAAATAATCTGTACATCAAAACCCCATGACACAAAATTTACTTATGTAACAAACCTGCACATGTACTTCTGAACCTAAAATTAAAGTTAAAAAAGAAAAACTTAATAGTGAGGAAGATGGGTAAATAAACTAACAATTATAATGTGTTAAATTCAGCAGTATATTTTAGGATAAATTAATATATCTTTTACAACATAAATCATGTTTGTTGTATTACTCTTCCAGCCTAATTTGTTTATAGTATTTTTATTTTAGTTTCTTGATTAAATTTGCAAAATTACTGTCTTTTTTTTTAGAATAAAAAGAATGAAAGAGAGAAAGAAAGAGGAAGAGATTTTAGAAAAAGAGAGAAAAGGAGAAAGAAACAGCAAAAGAAAGAAAAAAAGAATGAAAGAGAGAAAGAAAGAGGAAGAGAGAGGGAGAGAGAATGGGATTCTTGTTTTATTGCCCAGGCTAGAATACAGTCTAAAAATGGGTAATAAAAACCTCTTTTATGCCAATAATTGTGTTTAACAATGGAGACAGGAAGGAATAGGGGATGAAAATAACAAATAAGCAGACATCCAATATTTTACTCAAACCTGTGAAATGCTATAAAATTGCTGGGGAGTGATTTACTTTCAGTTATGTGGTCACTTTTAAAATAGGTATAATGTGATACTGAGAAAAATGTATGTTTTGTGGATTTGTGGGAGGAGAGTTCTGTAAATATTTGTTAAGTCTGTTCCAGGTCTGAGTTCAAGTCCTGGATATCCTTGTTGATTTTTTATCTCATTGATCTCTGTAATATTGACAGTGTAGTGTTAAAGTCTCCCACTATTATTGTGTGGGAGTCTAAGTCTCTTTGTAAGTCATTAAGAACTTGCCCTATGTATGTGGGTGCTCCTGTAATGGGTGCGTATATATTTAGGATCGTTAGCTCTTCTTGATGCATTGATCCTTTGACCACCATGTAATATCCCTCTTTGTTTTTTGTGTTCTTTGTCGTTTTAAAGTCTGTTTTATCAGAGATGAAAATCACAGCTTCTGGTAATGCTAGCTGGCTGTTTTGCCCATTAGTTGATGCAGATTCTTCATTATGGTGATGCTCTTTACCTTTTGGTATCTTTTTGGAATGGCTGATACTGGTTGTTCCCGTCCATGTGTAGTGCTTCTTTCAGAAGCTCTTGTAAAGCAGGCCTGGTGGTAATGTAATCTCTGAGTACTTGTTTGTCCACAAAAAATTTTATTTTTCCTTCGCTTATGAAGCTTAGTTTGGCCGGATATGAAATTCTAGGTTGAAAGTTCTTTTCTTTAAGGATGTTGAATGTTGGCCCCCACTCTCTTCTGGCTTGTAGGGTTTCTGCTGAGAGATCTGCTGTGAGTCTGATGGGTTTCCCTTTGTGGGTAACCCAAACCTTCTCTCTGGCTGCCCTTAGCATTTTCTCCTTCATTTCAACCCTGGTGAATCTGATGATTATGTGCCTTGGGGTTGCTCTTCTTGAGGAATATCTTTGTGGTGTTCTCTGTATTTCCTGGACTTGAATATTGGCCTGCCTTGCTAGGTTGGGGAAGTTTTCCTGGATAATATCCT
>PVKP010003441.1:0-108838 GCA_004027715.1 Plecturocebus donacophilus
GTCATCTGATAGTTGGGGTGTGTGTTGTGAGAGTTGGGGTGTTTGGGAGAGTTGGGGTGTGTGTTGTGTGAAGCTTGGGCATTGTGGTGGATGCTGTGTGTGTGTGAGGCACTGAACGGTAAGGGGGCCTTGGCAGCCTCTGAGACACACCCCTGAGTCCCAGCTTGAACTGGAAGGGCCCGGCCTATCACCTTCAGGTGGACTTGGCACATCCCAATAGTGAACGTGCCATTCTATCTATCTATCTGTTTGGGAAGCCATGAGAAAGGGCTGCAAACTCCCACAAGTATGTGTACACTTATGCTCATAGCAGGATTATTCAACACAGCCCGGGTGTCTGTTGAAGGGTGAATAAATACGGGGAATTCTGCACGGCCATAGATAGACCAGCGCAGCACTCAGCCCGGAGTGGAAGGGATGAACCTCGAGGACATGATGCCAAGTGAAAGAAGTCAGTTACAGAAGAGCAAATACTGTATGATTCCACTTACATGAGGTCTCTAGAGCAGTCACATTCCTGGAGACAGAACTGTGGTTGCCTGGGGCTGGGACGAGGGGGAATGGGGAGTTAGTGTTTAATGGGGCAGAGTTGCAGTTTTGCAAGATGAAAAGAGTTCTGGAGGCGGAGGCGAAGGTGGCTGCACACGCACGTGAAAGGACCTAACACTGCCGAACTACAGACTTAAAAAGGGCAAAGATGGTAAATTGTATGTGATATGTATCTCAGCCATTGCAGGGTGGCTGTTCCAGTCCCTACTAGTGAGCCTGATGGTTTATTTTGGCTGCTAGCACTTGGGGGTGCACTCTCTGCTCCCCTTAGCCTCTGCCCAGGGTGGTGTGCTCCCAAAATCTCTAACAGGAGGAGAAATGAGGTCACTGGCCTAGCATCCGGGAAACATCAGTCTGATTCGGCACACTGGAAACGATTCCGTGCGTGGGCCTCCCGAGTGGCTACGAACTGCACTCCCAGAACGAAGTTAAATGAAACAGAATGGAACTGTAGACTGAGTTGGAAAACAGTTATTTCCCCCAGCTTATGGAGCTATGTTTTACCTTCCTAGATGCAAAGGGTGCTGGCCCACGTTGGCTCTTAACTGCGGCTCTGTGAGGTGATGGGGCCGAGTGTTTTTTTTCTTTGTTTTCTTGAACAGTGTCTCACTGTGTAGCCCAGGCTGGAGTGCAGTAGCACGATCTCAGCTCACCACAACCTCCTCCTCCCCAGACTAAAGTGATTCTCGTGCCTCAGCCCCTGGAGTAGCTGGGACTACAGTTGCACATCATGCTTAGCTAATTTTTGTATTTTAGTAGAGATGGGGTTTCACCTTGTTGGCCAGGCTGGTCTTGAACTCCTGACCTCAGATGATCTGCCTGCCTTGGCCTCCCAAAGTGCTGGGATTACAGGCGTGGGCCACGGTGCCCGCCCTGGAGCCAAGCATCTTTATCCCCGTGGTGAAAAGGAAACTGTGGCTTCAGTGAGGGACAGTGATGCTCCATCTCCCTCCTCACTGTCCTGCTCTCAAGGCCACCTGTTTGCACTGGAAAAATACAGATGTATGAACAGAAGCCTGGACAACACGGCCTTCTCTCTCCTCATGGCTGCAGTCAGGAGTCTGGCCAGGCCAGCGCCTGGGCTCTGGTGGGAGACTCAGCCTCCTGCCTCCTTGGTGGGCCTGGTCTTTGAGACCCTACTTCTCCACCAGGGGCTCAGGTCATGTTCAGAGTCCCTTCAACACGCTGCTGGCTGTCAAATCCTTTGATATTTTGACTTGAACCGGTGTTCCCCTGGAGCCACCGATGGAAGCAACGGCTGAAGCCCTTTGTGTCCAGTCCTCTCATCTCAAGTCTCTGGATGCATTTCGTTTTGGAGACAGTGTTTGTGAATCACCTTTGAAATAAGCATTCATCTGCTTAGGGACCATTCTCTTTGGATCGTCAGAAAAAGAACAAGTGTTCTTATTCTCTTTGAAGTCCTGTTTCCATCGTCCTAGGCCTACTCCAAAGGACGAGAGGAATCTCCCCCCATCCCACCAGGGGGGCTATGCTTTATCTCGTTTTCCCCAAAGACTAGCATGGCACTTCTCATTTGCTTCTTTCCACACCCCACGGAACGGCTGGCCTGACTGATCGCACTGTGCTCCTGGTTCTGCCCCTTTACTCTCTGAGTCTCCATTTCCTCTTCTGTGAATTGGGCACAATAGCTCAGGATGGCGGAGAGTTTAAGTGAGTTTCTATAGGTGAAAATGCTGTATCAGTCTGAAAGTACTCTGCCAATGGGCATTACTGTCCTGCTAAAAACCCGTGAGGAGCTGGGCAGTTTGTCTCTCCCTGCAGCCTGGCAGTGAGAATACGTCTTGATCATGCTGCCATATTAAAAGCATTAATAACGAAGATCATTTCTCTTTTTCGTTTTATTTTTATTTGTATTATTCGAGTGTCTTGCATTGGAGACAAAGGTCATGTCTCTCTCCTTTCAGCCCTCTTTCCCTCTGCTCCTGTTTCTGTCTTGGTGATAATGCAAATTGATTTTCATTTCTTTTTCTCTCTCCTGTCCTCATCTTCAGGAGAGGCTCGTCAATGCTGTTTCCCCCCGAATGCCTGTTATTTGCCATCGCCTTCACACGAGTCAGTCACATGCTTTAAGCCTGTGAAGTTGCTGGAAAGCTGGACAGCCTTTGTCTTCTGACCCACAGAGAGTGATGTGAATTTAAAGCAGGTTTTGCGGTCTTGTTTTTTTTTTTCTGAGATGAAGTTTCGCCCTTGTTGGCCAGGCGAGAGTGCAGTGGCACAATCTCGGCTCACTGCAACCTCTGCTTCCCAGGTTCAAGTGATTCTCCTGCCTCAGCCGCCTGAGTAGCTGGGACTACAGGTGCCTGCCACCATGCCTGGCTAGTTGTTTGTATTTTTAGTAGAGACGGGGTTTCACCATGTTGGCCAAGCTAGTCTCGAGCTCCTGACCTCAGGTGATCCACCCGCCTCGGCCTCCCAAGGCGCTGGGATTATGGGCATGAGCCACCGTGCCCAGACTTTGGTCTTGTTTTGGTTTTCTTCCGGGGAAGGGCATCATTTGGGAAGACAAAGAGGCCCGGAGAGTGGGCTCAGCTCGGGGCTGGCGAGGGCAGCCGGGAACCACCTTCTGCTGGCTCCCTGCAACCCGAGCTGGGCTCTGCCCTGGACACTGAACCTCTCCTCGTGTCCACAACTGCCCACCATACTCCCAGGCTCACAGATAAGTTAATATCCGTTCCGTGGTTTGTTGAAAAGTCCAAATGTGACTTCACGATTCAAGCCGGTAGCATCAAACTTTAGCCAGAGGTGGCTTTTGGGGGAAGCTTGGAGAAGTGAGGAGTTAGCTAAATATTGTGACATGGGAAGCTTTTCTGTTGATTTTAACGCACTTTGCATAGTTTTCCAAGGCTCTTGGCAGCTCAGCCGTGCCTGATTCTTTGGGTAACATGAGGCTGCCAAGGATGTGGCTCAGTCATACTTGGGTGTGTGGTTCGTCGCCTGGGAACCTGGGTGCGCATGCTCTGTATTTTCTTGCCAACCAGAAATCTCGAGCAAACGACCAGCTCATCAACATAAGATTTCTTCCTGACCCTTGATGTGCCAGCGAGTTCTTGAAACTTACTACCATGCGACAGCTTTTTGGTGGTCTCTGTGCAGAGGAGAGAGAAAGGAATCAATTGTATAAAAATTGGCACCACACTTGGCATTTTGGCCAGCCGTCTCAGAAAAGTAGCTGTTGTTGTATAAACTGATCTGCCTTGTCGAGGGTGGGCGGGAAGGAACGCTGGACTTCTAGCTCGTATTGGGTTGTTGAAAGTCAAGTTCCTGGAAACATTGTTGAAATCAGGAAGCCAAGTATATTGTGGGTACGGGAGGATTGACATGGAGTTCCTAAGATCTAGGTGAAATCCAAGAAGCTGGTGGCAGAGAGCAAAGTCTTTTTTTTTTTTTTAAAGCTCTTTATTTTGAAACAATCATAGATTCACAGAAAGTTTAAAAAATATATGAGGAGATTCCATGTTTCCTTGACTTCTGTCACACTTGTGTAACTGTAGTGTGAGAAAGTCATTAAAGGAAGCCAAGCGCTTTTGGGAAGCTGAGTGACGCATTCTGACAATGCAATCACAATCCTATTGTGGAGAGTTCAAATGTACAAGTTTCACTCATGTGGTTCAGCAATGTGATCCAATTTGGAATTTCTTTTTAGCCCCTGCTATTTGTCAATATATTGAGCATTGGGAAGGTAAACAGATCAGTCCATGTTCCTCTCTTCGGGGGGTTACAGAATAAGCAGGGAGACTGACATTAAATAAATCATTATGCAGCTAATTCATTAATTACTGTTGTGATAAGTGCTATAAAATGGAAATGTAGTCAAAAGAAAAAGATAAGTTCATGAAAAGAGACCTGAAAAATTTTCATGAAGTTTAATCATCTTAAAATTTTCTTTTTTTTTTTTTTCTGAGACGGAGTTTCTCTCTTGTTGCTCAGGCTGGAGTGCAATGGCACGATCTCAGCTCACTGCAACCTCCACCTCCTGGGTTCAAGCGATTCTCCTGCCTCAGCCTCCTGAGTAGCTGGGATTACAGGCACCCACCACCATGCCTGGCTAATTTTGTATTTTCAGTCGAGACAGGGTTTCTCCATGGTGGTCAGGCTGGTGTTGAACTCTCAACCTCAGGTGATCTGGCCACCTCGGCCTCCCAAGGTGCTGGGATTACAGGTATGAGCCGCCACGTCCAGCCCATCTTAAAATTTTCTAAACATTCCATAGGAGTGGTAACTTTAAAATTTGCTCCTACTATATAATTGTGTCCTTTTCAGGGCTAATTGTTCAAATTTTCTCCTTTTTTTTTTTTTTTTTTTCTGTTTTAGAACTGTAGAAGCCAACTATGTTTTTGAATTAATGGCAGTGGTGACTGTGCCCACAGATGGAGGCTTATCAGGATGTTATTAATATATGTCGACAATTTGGCTGCAGAAAGAAAATTAGACTTCAGAAATCTGTTCCGCAATATCACAGCAATTAAATCACACTCCCACCAAGGGGAAAGATTCTTGAATGTTGGCTCTGTTTGATGAGATGCTGACATCTTTTTGATAGCAAAGCTTCCTGCCTTTAGTTTCAGAGGCTAGCTTTGCAAACCACATTGAGAGTTCAAATGTACAAGTTTCACTCATGTGGTTCAGCAATGTGATCCGATTTGGAATCCTTATGGTTTAAGTGAAGAGAGGAACAATTAGATTTATGTTCCCTGTTGAGCTCAAGATGTGGTATCCGGGCAACTCAAGCTGAACGCACCCAAGATAGCGACCCTACCCACCTACTTGGTAAACTCTGCACAGGTGGTGGAAATAATACCTGGATAAATATCACTGGTCACTTTGGACCTTTTCTTTATATCAACATTTGCTGTGGGAGGCGCTCACGTCTCCTGGCTCTTGCCAAGCAAACAGCGTGCTTCAGACAAGAAGTGGGGAACAAGGATTTGTCAGGAGTTGCTGGGAGTCATTGGCCTTAGCAGTGATGTGCCCAGCCAGGTTATTCCACTGATCACCAGCTCCAGTTTTTGTGAGATGCTGTCTTGAGTTAGGATACCTGTTCAAGAAGCACATCATATTTAAAAGCGCTGACTTTACGTTTGTTTAAAGGCGAGCATCTTCGTAATGTTTCATTCCTCATTGATGTTTGGTGTCACAGCCTTTCAAAATACATTTGGTATAGAAGTAAGAGTTACTTTATTCTAAATAAAATGGGGAAAGAAAGCCCCATGAAAATGCAAAGAGCCTCAGTCAAACCTAGCTTTTCTTCCCTTTGTAGGGAAATCGCAGGATCAGTTCATGTTGATCTTGAGGTTAATCTCTTGAGGTTAATCCTTTTGTTGAATTTCACTTTTACTATAATTTTTTAAATTTTTAAGACAGAGTCTCACTCTGTCGCCCAGGCTGGAGTTCAGTGGCTCGATCTCAGCTCACTTCACCTCTGCCTCCTGGGTTCAAGCGATTCTCCTGCCCCAGCCTCCCAAGTAGCTGGAATTACAGGCATGCACCACCACACTCGGCTATTTTTTTTTTTGTATTTTTAGTAGAGACGGGGTTTCACCATGTTGGCCAAGCTGGTCTCGAACTCCTGACCTCAGGTTATCCAGCCGACTCGGCCTCCCAAAGTGCTGGTACTACAGGCGTGAGCCACCGTGCCTGGCCGACTTTTACTATAATTTTTAAATAATAATTTTTGGTACTTTTTTCAGAATGTTGGAGCTGAGATCAGGAGAATTTATTATTTTCAGTGAATGCCAGTGAGTGGTGGGTGTGCTCTTGGACACTGGAAGCCTGGTGTCCCCCAGGCAGGCAGATGCTGCACTGGCTTTAGGAGGCAGGCCCTGGTTACCTCTGTGTCCCCAGGGCCTGGCACCTAAGCGGTCATCAGTGCACGCTGGCTGCATTTGCTGTTGAGACTTGCATCTGGGTGATGTCGGACTTTGGAGAAGACGTATCTGATTTTGAATCCTGCTTCTGCCACTCACTCATCTGAGTCCTTGGGCAAACCAGTTAACCTCTCTGAGCCTCCTTTTTTTCACATGTAAAATGGAAAATAATAGGACTCACCACATAGAGTTGGAAAAATTAAATGAGATGATATTTAGTGCTTTCTATAGAACCTGAGGTACGTTTACTTGTAGATTTCCTGTGTCCCCAATTAGAGTGTAAGCCCCACGTGGAAAAGGATTTGTCTCATTCACTGCTGTATCCCAATGCCTGGCATTATTAATGAATAATTTTTTATGATATTAATGTAAAAAGAAAGAGAACAGTGTAAAGATTGAGAGAATGAAGACATGAGAATTATATTAAAAATAAAATTATTGGAGAGAGATATTTTTATCAATATGAGTTATCTGCATATATCAGTACTGGACATCAATTCTACTTTTAAGTGTAGTTAATATTTTAGTTACGGAGTCATTCACTTTTCTAGATTATGTTTTTTAAGATTCCTGAGAGAAATTGAGTTACCCCTTTTAGAATCTTTGATTGATATACATATATTTATTTCTTTGAGTGCAGTGGCACAATCTTGGTTCACTGCAACCTCTGCCTCCCAGGTTCATGCAATTCTCCTGCCTTAGCCTCCTGAGTAACTGGGATTACAGGCACCTGCCACCATGCCCGGCTAATTTTGTGTTTTTAATGGAAATGGGATTTCACCATGTTGGCCAGGCTGGTTTCAAACTCCTGACCTCAAGTGATCCACCTACCTCGGCCTCCCAAAGTGCTGAGATTACAGTGTGAGTCACTGTGCCTGACCTCATATATTTCAAATATAATTATGTATTCCTATTTTTAGTCCTCCACCAACTATGGCAAATACCGGCTCTCTCTTCCATTCCCTCTCTTCCCCTCTTATTTCTTGCTAGTTTACTCTGGCTCCAAGATAAAATATTATAGTGCATTAAAAATATTTCTGAGAATTAATGATGTAGGGGAATGTTAGCGGCTCAGGGAAAAGTTTATATAAAGTCAAAATAGTGTTTTTCCTTAAGGGTTACTCACCTTCGTACTAATAATTCTATAGGCAGTCAGTAATTGACCTGCCCTTGAAATTACCACAACCTGTTGTCAATTAATAATCAGTTTGGAGGATCAGTACGTGTCTAACTGCTGGGACTCAGGCCCGCACTGATGCTACTTTGCCAAGTCACAGGTCGATTTAAAAGTGTTTTAGGGATAATTCTTTAATCCACCACCAGATGGGAAAGGTACTCCATTGAAGTGAAGTGTAGCACTGAGTTTGTTCAAACAGGTTTTGTCACTTTGCTCCTTCCTAGACTGGATGGTTCACATTTTTCTGGATGCAGGAAAGAGAGCCATTCACGAGGGCCCGTATTTTAACATTTTATGTAGGAATTAAAGTACATGTTGTTACAGATTCTGGTACTATGTATGCTCTTAAAATATCTAAAGGGTTACATATTTTCAACCTTTAAGAGGATGCTATTGACATATAACTTTGATTTTTCTTTTCCCCTCAAAGTAAACTTTGATTTCCCATTTCATAACTTCCAATTCCCTCTCGTCCATGTCATCCCCTACCTTCTTTGTGGGACGATAACAATAGGTTAATGATTAAGAACACATGTGACAGAGACCCACAGCTGCGTGTTCAAGTCCACACTATTCCCCTTGGCGAGGCACGGGACCTCCTCATGCCTCAGGTGCTTGCAGAGTGGAAATGCCCACTTCTCAGAATGGCTGTGGGTGTGGACAAGACGATGCGGTGGATTCTCCTGCCTTGCACCCGTGGGTGCTCTTGAGGGTTGTGTTTATTGTTGGCTGCAATATATCATGACTTATCATGTGTGATCCTTGAGTGAAAATGCAGGTGAGTGCAATATTTATATACCTCTCTGATACATTAGCATCTCAAACTCCACTAAATGATCATTTAGTTATAACCCCTTGCTTCCTTCTCCCCACCCCACCCCCACTTCTGGATATGTAAAATAAGTGGTTTTCAGTGGTGGGGTTAGGGAACGCTGCTGCTCCCCCAGGGAACATTTGACAATGTCTGGAGACATTTTTGATTGGGGGTGGGTATTGCTGACATCTACTGTGTAGAGGCTAGGGATGTTGCTAAATATCCTCTCATGCACAGAAGAACAGAGAATTATCTGGCCCCAACGTCAACAGTGCTGAGGTTAAGAAATACTGGGCTTGACTCTGGGGCCAGCCCCAAGGAAGAAAAGGCATGAACTCAGATGAGGACCTGCAAAGAGCCTGGGATTTTACTCTACATACAAGCTAATAAGTTAGCTTGTTACTGTTTTGTGGAAGACATAAGATCCCTGGGTCAGAGACAAAGGACTTTATTATTCATGGCACAGCAAGCTGAATGACTGTCATGTTGGCATTTGTTCCCCTTGCCCCTTAAGTCCCACAGGGGCAACCTGGATGTGCCAAGGTGAATGCTAAGCATGTAGCGAGTTTACATTTTAGCTGATGAACACTGAACCTGGGGACTCTTCAACTGTTACAGTAAACAGCAAATCAGCTCCTTGTCTGTTACTATGTTTGCTGTTAAAGCGACAGAGATTAAGGGGGAAGACTTTACCTCATCCTTCAAGGGCATCAAGAATCCTATACAAGGTGTGGAGGACATAGAATAGGGTGTTTCAGATTGGTGGTGTTTGAGAAGGCTTCATGGAAGTTGAGATATCTGAACTGGGTTTTATGTAATTTTTTTTTATTTTAAAAATTTCAATAACATGCTTTGTTTCCAGAAGCTTTGCCCATGAAGGTAAAAAGCATAGAAGTACAGCTCTGACAAGAAGAGTTGTAGTAAAAAAAAAATCATTAAACATGAAATTAAAGGAAGCTGTACTAAAATCACATGTGTATCCAAGTGGATTAGGATTGGGGAACAGAGGGAGCACCTGATCTTAGCACAGATCAGGAAGCACAAGAAAAGGGCCGTCTGCTTGGCCTCAGGCGCTGGAGGCATCAAGGATTTGGATCCTGGCCAGTTGCAGTGGCTCACAGCTGTAATCCTGGCACTTTGGGAGGCTGAGGTGGGAGGATCACTTGAGGTCAGGAGTTGAGACCAGCCTGGGCCAGCATGGTGAAACCCCGTCTCTACTAAAATACAAAAATTAGCTGGCATGGTGGCACATGGCTGTAATCCCAGCTACTCACGAGGCTGAGGCGTAAGAATTGCTTGAACCTGGGAGGGCAAGATTGCCATGATCCGAGGTCATGCCCCTGCACGCCAGACTGAGTGATGAAGCCAGACTGTCTGAAAAAGAAAGGATGTGGCTTCCGTTCTGCAGACTCCTGGAACTGCACTTAGCAATCCACAGCACCAACTGCCGGCCCCCAGCCTGTCCCCAGAAAAGTAAGAAACCTAGACAGGGACACGGAGAGGCGTGTATCTTGCTCGCTCACGTGATTGACTGGGAAATACTGCCTGGAGCGCTGTTCTGCTAGAGATTCTGAGGCATATCAGGGCCTAACAGGAACATGACCTGTACTAGGTAAGTGTTGTTTGTCTTGGGAAAAAGAGGGTGAAGTGATGTGTGGTGTCCGCACAGAGGATACTTCCTGATTTTTTCAAAAGTCCAACTCAGAATGAACTGGGTTTTAAAGGGTGAGTAGGGCTTCAACCCAAAGACAAGGAAAGGAAAAGTGTGCCCAGAAGCAGAAATAGATTAGGCAAAAGGCACAGAAGCAGAAAGCATTATAGGATGTTCAGGAACAACATGGCATCTCACATTGACAGGGTGAAGCATGCAGTCAGAGAGGGTGGATGGTCTGCTTTTGGTGGGGCAGTCAGGGGGTGCATCTCGACTGCTGGGGTTCCGCAGAAGGGCTGGGAGCAGGAGCATCTCTTACTATGGTCTATGAGTGCCCCAGAATTGAAGGGCATGAAAATATGTGTCATGGGATGTAACTGCAATTCTAGAGCTCTCTGTGAAATACAGAGAGCTATATCTGCCCGCTTTGAAAGGATCAGTGACACCAAACATCGAATGAGGAATGAATGATACAAAGGAATACAAAGAGGTGGAGGAGAATTGGGAGTTCTGGTTATTCTGGGGAACCCTCTAAAGAGAGACTTCTTTTCATCCCTGAGATGCTGAGTATCTCAATATAGATTATGTGGGGAGAGGGAGGACCCTCTGGAAAAGTCCTGACTGAGCTTAATCAGCTTGTTAACATAGAGAAACGGTTGCATCTGTGTCTCACAATGATAAACCTAGGTATAACAATGACTTATGGTAAGCAGCTGAGCTATATTTTTCTGAGATGACTGTTTTCATGTTGCAGCTGTGGGCCTGAACTGACTCCTATAAATGGTCTTCTCCAGCAATAGACCCTCCTTCAACTCCTGCTAGCCTGTTAGGCCGAGTGACAGACTGGAAAGCAGGATCCACTGGATCACCTATGGGAAAAGGATGGGGAAAGAAGTCAAGGACTGAGGACGCTAATGGGTAAGCATGAGAACCATTCGGGTAAACACTGGAGCATGGTCACTGTTAGTCTAATCTGAGAACACTGGATATGCAAAGCACCAGAGGCTGGGTGGGCAGGGTGTAAATGGAGCCAAGTTAGGGAGAATCCTGTGGGGTGTGGCCACAGAATGGAACATTATACCACAGTGAAAATGCCGGGAGTAGGCTACAGGTATTAACATGAATACATTCCAGCCTTTGAATCTAAAAACCAGAAACCACTGGATAGCTTTCCAGCAGGAAGGGGTGTATTCAGGAAATCAGGTGCCTAGAACACGGTTGCAAGGGATGGTCGGGGGGCGAAATCCGAGGGAGGCGGTGCTCCTCAGCAGTCAGGAGGTATCAGGAAGCCACTATTGCTACTGCAGAAGCTTGGTTACCTGCCCGCGGAGGGGTGAAATCCATCTTTGTCCCACCATGAACTTCTCGCTGATGATCTCAGAACAGAGATCCTAAGTGCTGTTCCCAGGCTGCCCCACCATCTGATACATCAGTTGAGAGCAAAGAAGGGGCAAGGACAATGTTGAGGGTCAAAAGACAAGAGTGACATAATGTGGTATGAAAAAGCAACTCCCGCTTTGTTCTTTTTGCTTAGGATTATCTTAGCCATGCAGGCTCTTTTTTGGTTCCATATGAAGTTTAAGGTGTTTTTTTCCAGTTCTGTAAAGAAGGTCAGTGGAAGCTTGATGGGGATAGTGTTGAATCTCTAAATTACTTTGGGCAGTATGGCCATTTTCATGATATTGATTCTTCCTAACCATGAGCATGGAATGTTTCTCCATCTGTTTGTGTCCTCTCTTATTTCATTGAGCAGTGGTTTATAGTTCTCCTTGAAGAGGTCCTTGACATCCCTTGTTAGCTGTATTCCTAGGTATTTTATCCTCTTTGTAGCAGTTGTGAATGGGAGTTCACTCATGGTTTGGCTCGCTGTTTGTCTGTTATTAGTGTATAAGAATGTTTGTGATTTTTGCACAGTTGATTTTGTGTCCTGAGACTTTGCTAAAGTTGCTTATCATCTTAAGGAGATTTTGGGCTGAGACGATGCGGTCTTCTAAATATACAAAGCTGGAGGAATCATGCTACCTGACTTCAAACTATACCACAAGGCTACAGTAATCAAAACAGCATGACACTGATACCAAAACAGAGATATAGACCAATGGAATAGAACAGAGGCCTTGGAAGTAATGCCACACATGTACAACCATCATATCTTTGACAAACCTGACAAAAACAAGCAATGGGGACAGGATTCCCTGTTTAATAAATGGTATTGGGAAAACTGACTAGCCATGTGCAGAAAGCTGAAACTGGAACCCCTTATACCTTACATAAAAATTAACTCCAGATGGATTACTGATTTAAACATAAGACCTAACACCATAAAAACCCTAGAAGAAAACCTAGGCAGTACCATTTAGGACATAGGTATAGGCAAGGACTTCATGAGTAAAATACTAAAAGCAATGGCAACAAAAGCCAAAATAGACAAATGGGATCTAATTAAACTTAAGAGCTTCTGCACAGCAAAAGAAACTATCATTAGAGTGAACCAGCAACCTACAGAATGGGCAAAAATTTTTGCAAGCTACCTGTCTGACAAAGGGCTAATATCAAGAATCTATATAGAACTTAAACAAATTTACAAGATAAAAGCAAACAGCCCCATCAAAAAGTAGGCAAAGGATATGAACAGACACTTTTCAAAAGACATTTATGCACCCAACAAACATAAAAAAATGCTCATCATCACTGGTCATTAGAGAAATGCAAATCAAAACCACATTGAGATACCATCTCATGCCAGTTAGAACGGTGATCATTAAAAAATCAGGAGACAACAGATGCTGGAGAGGATGTGGAGAAACAGGAATGCTTTTATACTGTTGGTGGAAGTGTAAATTAGTCCAACCATTGTGGAAGATAGTGTGGCAATTCCTCAAGGATCTAGAAATAGAAATACCATTTGACCCAGCAATTCCATTACTAGGTATATATCCAAAGGATTGTAAGTCATTCTATTATAAAGACACATGCACACGTATGTTCACTGCAGCACTGTTTACAATAGCAAAGACTTGGAACCAACCCAAATGCCCACCAAAGATAGACTGTATAAAGAAAATGTGGCACATATACACATGGAATACTATGCAGCCATAAAAAAGGATGAGTTCATGTCCTTTGCAGGGACATGGATGAAGCTGGAAACCATCATTCTCAGCAAACTGAAAAAAGAACAAAAAACCAAACACCACATGTTCTCACTCATAAGTGGGTGTTGAACAATGAGAACACATGGACACAGGGAGGGGAACATCACACACTGGTGCCTGTTGGGGAGTAGGAGGGCTAAGGGAGGGATAGCAGGGGGTGGGGAGATTGGGGAGGGATAACATTAGGAGAAATACCTAATGTAGGTAACCAGGGGATGGATGTAGCAAACTACCATGGTATGTGTTTACCTATGTAACAATCTTGCATGATCTGCACATGTACCCCAGAACTTAAAGTATAATTAAGAAAAAAAAAAGAAAAAGCAACTCCCAGATTGCATGGAGCATATTTTTTTAAAGTACAAAACAAAATAACATATTGTTTGGGCATTTATGTCATGGTGTGTTGGGGCTGGGTTGAACTGGCGTGCAAGAGCCAACAGTTAAATTTTCAGGAATTTCGCAAGCCACTTGTTAAACACAGCCATGATTAAAAATTAATTACACTTATAGTTAAATAAATTATATTGAATTTGATGATAATATTCTAAAGTCATCATTTTACTGCTTTTTATTATTTGCTGTGCTTTGGAGGTTATTTATAGCTTTTGCATCTGTTTATATTTTATTTTTTTTGAGACAGAGTTTTGCTCTTGTTGCCCAGGCTGGAGTGCAATGGCACAATCTCAGCTCACTGCAACCTCCACCTCCCGGGTTCAAGCGATTCTCTTGCCTCAGCCTCCTAAGTAGCTGGGAATACAGGCACATGCCACCACGCCTGGCTAATTTTGTATTTTTAGTAGAGATGGGGTTTCACCATGTCGGCCAGGTTGGTCTTGAACTTCTGACCTCGAGTGATCTGCCCACCTCAGCCTCCCAAAGTGCTGGGATTACAGGCGTGAGCCACTGCACCTGCCAGCTATTGCATCTGCATGGTGAAAATACACTACTCTGATGTGCTACTGTATATCTCTTTGCAGCTCTGTGTTCAGTGACATCAACTTGGTAGCCTGGAATAGGCCGCAATGGGAGTATTTACACTAAAGAAATTGACAAATGCTACCACTCAAAGCTTGCTTGTTTTGTTGATTATCTAGACATGAGGAAGTGGGGGGAGGGAAATTTTAATCATGCAGATTTGACTTAAAAGTTTGCCATTTCTTCTGCTGCTGCATTGTAAATGGCACAAAAATTGAGGAAACAGTCTTCTGGTATTTGAAAACTACTATCTGATTCAACAAAAAGTCTCCCTTATGAATGATGAAAATGTTTTCCACCACATGTCTTTGTCATTTATTTTGCTTTCCTCTTACTTGTTAATGTAAACAAAAATATTAGCCAGCATTCATATTGGAACTACACTTGTTCATCAGTTGCAACCATTCGTTGGCTGCAATTACAATGGTTTGGCAAAAATCAACAAAACTGTTCTGTAAGAATCAATTGACTTTACAGATTTACATAAAAGTCAATCTGATTATTTGTAAATTGTGTGCTATACATCCTTTATGTCAAAAAATTTATAAGACACAGCATGATGACTATAGTTAATGTATTTGTCTTGGTCTGTTCGGGTTGCTATAACAAAGTACCATAAACTACGTGGCTTATAAACAACAGAAATTTATTGCTCACAGTTTAGGAGGCTGAGGAAGTCCAAGATCAAGGTGATGGAAGATTCAGTGTCTGATGAGGGTTTGCTCTCTGCTTCAGAAATGGTGCCTTCTAGCTGGGTCCTCACATGGCGGAAGGGAAGAACAAGCTTCCTCAGTCCTCTTTAATAAGGGTACTAATCCAATCTGCGAGGGCTCCAGCCCAGTGACCTCTTCACCTCCCAAAGGTCTCTTAAGACTATTGCATTTCTGGGGGACACACACATTCAGATCATAACAGTATTGTATACTTGAAAATTGCTAAGAGAGTAGATCTTAAGTGTTCTTACCACAAACATAAGCTAAGTATGTGAGGTGATGGATATGTTAGCTTGATTTAATCTTTCACAACATGTACATAGATCAAAATATCATATTATACACTATAAATAGATATGCTTTTGATTTGCAAATAATACCTTAAGCTGGGAAAAAATTAAAAAAATTTGTAGTAAACTTATAAAGGAATAGACACATATACCTACATGCATACATTCAACTTTTTAGAGATGTGGCTGCTAAACATTTACCATCACATCACTGCATATATATATATCATGAATGAAGAGTTGATAAACAACATTTCATATAGTGGTTGCCTGTGTGGGGTAGTTGTGGGTGGAAATCCACCAATACCTGCCTCTTCTGTGTCTTCCCTGGTTTACCATTTACCTAGGCATCCTGGTTCAAAGCTGGGGGAGCCATGGAGGAATCCTCCCTCCCAGCTATGGTTGAGTTTTTGTTTTCTTTTTTTGGAAAACAGCTTAGTTGAAGTATAATTGATACATTTGAAAAACTGGGCGGGCCACAGGGGCTCACACTTGTAATCCCAGCACTTTAAAGGCTGAGGCAGGAGGATTGCTTGACCCCAAGAGTTTGAGACCAGCCTGGGCAACAAAGTGAGCCTTTGTCTCTACAAAAAGATAAAAAAAATTAGACTGGTGTGGTGGCACATGTCTATGGTCCCAGCTACATGGGAGGCTGACATGGGAGGACTGCTTGAGCCCAGGAGTTTGAAGCTGCAGTGAGCTATGATTGCACCATTGCACTCCAGCCTGGACAACAGACAAGACCCTGTGTCAAAACAAAACCAAAACCAAGACTGCACATATTTGATGTATACGATTTGGTGAATTTGGACATAGGCATATACCCATGATACTGTCCCCAAAATCAAGGTAATAAACATATACATCCTCTCCAAAAGTTTCCTTGTATTGTTAATTTTATCATATGTTTATTTTTTGTGATAAAAATATTTAACATGAGATCTGCCCTCTTAACACATTCTTAAGTGTACAATACTGTGTGAGCTATCGGTAGAGTATTGTGCAGCAGATCCCTAGAACTCACTCATCTTGTGTATTAGTTCATTTTCACACTGCTGATAAATATATACCCAACACTGGGCAATTTACAAAAGAAAGAGGTTTAATGGACTCACAGTTCCATGTGGCAAGGGAGGCCTCACAATCATGGCGGACAGTGAAAGGCACTTCTTACATGGTGGTGGCAAGAGAGAGAATGAGAGCCAAGCAAAATGGGTTTCCCTTATCAAACCGTCAGATCTCGTGGGACTTATTCACTACCACGAGAATAGTATGGGGGAAAATACTCCCATGATTCGATTATCTCCCCCGGGTCCCTCCCACAACATGTGGGAATTATGGGAGTACAATTCAAGATGAGATTTGGGTGGGGACACAGTGAAGTCATATCATCTTGAACAACTGAAACTTTATACTCACTGAAAAACTCCCCTCTTACCCCCTCCACAGCCCTGACACCCACCATTCCATTCTCTGCTTCTTGAGTTTTACTGTTGCATTTTCTTCCTAAGCCTGTCATTGTATTTATGTTTCCATTTGACAGTTTCCAACTTGGAGTCCAGTTGGAAAAATGTTTTTTCCCAGTGAGTCCTCTCCCATAACTTTCGGAGCACAGACTGCGGTGGAGAATGTGGTCGCTAGAGAGCATGGAGGGTAGAAAGACACAGAGAGCTCTCTGGGTGTCACCCAGCTTCCTCAGCAAAGTGTGATGTGGAGATTTATTAATCTGCAAAAAGAAAAACCTCAATGAAGAACACATATAAGGGGACTTCGATCAGTTCAAAAGGAGAGGCCAAGACTAAGGTCCCTGAACAAAAGAAAGGGACATCTCGGCGTAGCCTCTGCAGAAACAAGAGCAGGACACACGTAAGAGGGTGAGCTGAGCCCACGCAGAGAAATCCAGGCCACAGGACGGGGCTGCTCCCTGAAGCCATTTCTCAGGATGGGGCAACTGGAGGTGGTAGAGTTGCGTGGACGTAGCCCCAGCCTTGTCCCGGCCCGAGGGTGACGCGGGGCCCGCACGGCTGTGTGTGCAGCAGAACTCCAGGTGCTGCCAGCTCAGCTGCTCATCCTCTCGGTGGAAATTCCTGGGGCGGAAGGTTAGGAAAGTGGGCAGGGCATGAACGGACATGGGGAATGGTCTTAGGGAGGCTGTGTGAGTGCTGCCTAGGAGCCAGGGGTGCTGTGAGGCTCCTTCAGCACTGTGCCCGCAGGAGGGTCAGCCGTGCATTGAAGCGGATGCCCGCTCAGCTTGCCTGTGCTTTTCTGTTCCAAGAACAAAATCCCTACCTGCCTCCCTCCCTTCCTCCCCAGAACCCTGCACCCAGCCTGACTGCTTTCCTCTTTTCTAGAAGGAAGGAAGGGGACTTTCTGTTGCCCCAGCAATGCCCTGGGCCTCATCCCTTTGTTGATATCAGTATCTTGCTAAGCATAATTCTTAGATTTGGATGTAACGAATGCCCACGTCAACTCCTAGGGGAACGAATACACATATAGCGTAGTTTTCAGTTCCTAGGGGGGTTTAATGGCTCAGCTGTTTTCACCACATCCTGTATTTAACCTCTGGTCAAGGTTCAACACTGAGACTTGGACTGGGTGGACCCAACGGGGTAGACCCATTTGCTTCACTAATGTGGGCAAAATCAGGTAAGCAGTGCACCCCTCTCAGAATGTGGCTCAGCCTCTTCTGAGCGTGACCCAGGCTATATAAAGACAAGGTGCAAATAAAGAGAGTGTGTTTGTAGCTGGCAGTTTGGAATTCAGCATGTAAAGATACTACCCAATCAAGGCAACCACAGAATCTCAGGATACAAAAGAGCTTGATTCTACTTAATTGGAAAATGCAAATTAAGGATTTGGCTTCGTTCCTCCACCAGAGCAAGAAGCCAAATGGTCTTGCCCTTAAAAAGGTGGGCTCTGAGTTCATGTGGCCTACCTTGGAGGGTGACTGTCCTCATGGTCACATGCTAGGTGGCCTTGGTGTTAAAGACGTTGTTCGCTCTGTCTCTTCCTTTAGCTTCAGTGTCCCATGGTGCATTGAGCTGGAAATACTTGTCCCAACTCCAGCCCTGAGGAACCTCTCTAGCAAAGGCCCCTGGCCAGCCCTCGTTTCCCTAAACACGAGGAGGCTGTGATACTTCTCACACCTACACTCATGCACAGGCTAGAACATTCCTAAAGTGATGATTTCCACCCAGTTATTCAACAGCCTGCAATCTTACAGGAGTCATTCATTCATTATTTTCATTCTATCCCATTCGGCCTCAAACAAGTATATAATGTTGGATAGGCACAGCTTGTTCAATAGTTGTTGAGACTTCTCCTTAAGAGACAGAGGCAAAGTTTGCTTTCTTGGATTCTGAATTCTGTGTTTAAGATTGCAAATGACCGTGGCTTCCTTCTGGACAAAAGGAAGAGATAAACACGGAAGGCCTTACCCCTGTGCAAAGACTAGCACAGCACAAAGATGCTGGACAGGATGGGAAAGGCTGCCGCAGAAATGAGGACTAAAGGGAAGCAGTTCATTTCCCGTGTCCCATGGCTGACGTTTCATCATTTCCTCCGTGCCTGGGTGCCGCACCAGCTCTGTCCAGTCCCCAGCCTGGGAGAGACACTCCTATTCCATGATACGTCAATTATTTTGAGGTTTTGCAACTAACTGTGAAACTGGATGGAACATTCTCTTAAGAAATGGATGCATCTTGGCTGTGTGCAGAGGCTCCCGCCTGTAATCCCAGCACTTTGGGAGGTCGAGGTGGGCGGATCACCTGAGGTCAGGAGTTCAAGACCAGCCTGGCCAGCATGGTGAAACCCCATCCCTACTAAAAAGACAAAAAATTAGCCAGGTGTGGTCGTGGGTGCCTGTGATCCCAGCCACTCAGGAGGCTGAGGCAGGAGAATCGCTTGAACCCAGGAGGTGGAGGTTGCAGTGAGCTGAGATTGTGCCTCTGCACTTCAGCCTGGGTGACAAAGTGAAAAAAAAAAAAGAAGACAAAAAAGAAATGGATGCATCCTAGGGTTAGATCAAAAGGGTCTGCTCCGTAGCTATTTCTGATTTGGCTGCTGTACTGAGAAGCTACCTGGGTTGCGAGTGTGGCTGCTCTTATCCCATTGTGCCAAAATTCTCCGCACTGTTTGCCCAGCTGGTGTCTGTTTAGAGAGCTATTTAGATCCTCCCATAGAAAGGAAAGCTTTCCATCCTTGGAGAAACCACAGTGATTAAGTACATATAGGAGAAAAGCATTATGATGGCTAATCAGAACAAAATCAATGATTCCGTTTTTGCATTATAAATGATGAGGTTTATAGTGGACAGCTTTTAGCATGAGTGCTGGTGTGACTTTGGGATGGAGTGAGGAGAAAATCGCACAAATGCTGTTAAGCACCAGACCTGTCAGTTGGGAAAAGACTAGAAACGTTAATGATGTGATTAGGGTGCTCACTTATAATCTGAACCAGGAAATTCTTTTTTAAAAAATTTCATTTCATTTTAAGTTCCAGGGTACATGTGCAGAGCATGCTGGTTTGTTCCATAAGTAAACACGTGCCACAGTGATTTGCTGCACCTATCAGCCCCTCACCTAGGTATTAAGCCCTGCATATAAGAAATTCTTAACCTTTGTAGTAGAAGAAAATATTACCAGAGAAAGTAAGAATTTTCAAGTTAGCTTATGGGCAGTCATTGGAGGACACCCAACCTAACTCTCTGTCCATGTGGAAATTCTCTACAAAAGCTGACCTCGAAGCCTGAAGAATCTCATGATTCCCTGAATTTCCATGTAGCCAAGAAAGTGAAAAGCAGCCTTTGTAGGAATATGTCAGTGACAGGGAGCTCATCACCTCCTGTGGCTCTTCCAGTTTTTGCACGGCTTTAATTACTTGAAAGGTCTCCCTCACATGTTGGTGAAATTTGTCTTCTGGTAACTTTCATCTGTTGGTCTTGGTGCTGCTCTTTGGGTCTGTAGGGAAAACCTAGCTCTCTCCACACTACGTGTGGTTCTTGCAGGATTTAAGGATGACACTAGTGTTTTCTCTGCCTTGTTCTCTCCTGACCGTCCTCACTGCTTGCTGATGCTAGAGCAGAACACGCATCACCACTCGGCCACTTTCTAGGTCTGGAAGTGTGGGGTCCATGTGTCGTTCACATATGGAGAAAGAACTGTGGGACTCTTGCCCACCTTTGTTTAAAACACTATACCTCTATTAACCAGTCCATCTTAAGAACTTGTTAGTTTTTTTTAACAGCTGTTGGCTCCTGCAGACCTTATAATTGGAAGAGCAATCAGCCTTCGATTTCCTCAAATTCCAACTGAGAAGTTGGAAGGAAGCAGAAACAAAAGTTTTGACCTGTCATTATTGATCTGTTTTGCTTTGATCAAGGGTTTTATGGTATTTGATGTTGGAATCTTAGGCAAGTGGATATATTACACACTTGAATATTTTTGCATCTTTAATATGATAGGATCCCACTAAAATCCATGTTCTTCTTTGGGAATGGCGGCTGGAGCTTTGCTAGATATTTGACAAAAATTATATGTGCTAGTCATAGCCACGTGAACAGTTCAACCAGCTGAAGGTGTTATTAACTAGAAGGAGCTAACACCGCCAGAATTAGGAGTTTGAGGGCATTTGTGTGCAATGCGTACAGAGCAATGGGAATCTCTTATGCTATTCTGGGAATCCTCTGTGTGCTTGGTCGGGTGTTAGGGTCTACCTGAGCAAATGGTGCCAGGCAAAGTCCCAACCTTCAATGTGAAGTACAACCAGTACCTCTACCCTTGAGCAGGCCTTCCAAGAGCATGTGCCGGGTGAGCAAATTCTTTCAAAAGTATACTTGTTATATACTTTCCTGAATCATTAGATAGTACCTGTGGACGTATCTGCTTTGAGTGGACTGAGCTGGTCAGAATATCTCTCTCCATCTCCCTCATTGTCAATTTGATGACCATCTTGGATTAGAAAGACTGGCTGACTCAGCAGTGGGGAGGCTTGCCCTTGGGAGGGAAGGCAGGAAGGGCCTCTATCTTCCCATTTCCCTGTCCTGAATCCTTAGCCTGAATCCCAGGAGCTCAGGTGTGTCTCTTCTTTCTTTGAACTTCTTTAGCACTTGTGGTCTATATTCAACACTTGGGCATTTACACATTTAATTAATAAGCCTGCTGACTTTTCCCCATGAGTACGTTACCTCCCCGGCTAGATTGTTCCATCTTTTGTATCCTCTACATTCAAACATGGAGTTTTGCCCATCCAAAGGCCTAGGTAGACAGATGTGGCATTAAACCATGGGGATCTGAGAAGGTTCAGCTTTTTCCTCAGAAGAAAGGACAAGAGAAAAAGGAAAATAAACTAAGAAAATTCCTATCCTGTGCCAGGCACTGAGCTAGAACTTGACATTTGTTATTCCCTATAAATCTCCATCAGACCCTCAAGTAAGCACCATCATCCTCATTTTGCAGAAGAAGAAACTAGGTCTCAGAGAAGTTAGGAAATGTATCCAAGTCCAAGCAATGAATAAGGGACCCAGGCAAGGCTTGACCTTGGGTTCCTCCACCTGCAGGAGCGGCAGTGTTAGGAGGCTGTTCTGCCCTGGGAAGGGCCAGCAGGGCTGGGCATGAAGATGCTGTCTGTGGCTGTAGCTGCTGCATGGCCACCTTTGAGTTACCAGCCAGGACCATCTCACTGCTGAAGACAGGTGGGGTAAGGGCCAGGCCTGAAAGAACAAAGAGGCACATACATCATCAAGGAAGGTGGAACCATGAAGAAGGAAAAAGAGAGAGAGAGAAAGGAATATAGCAGATAGATATTTACAGTTCTCTAAGCAGGAGGAATCTCACATCTGCTCAGCAGAGCAATGTGCTCATCAATGAAGTAGTTGTAATCCCCTGAAAAGGCAAAGCAGGGGCATGAGTTTATCTTAGTCCCCTTCTTTCCAAAGGAGGAAGACGTGTTCTTTGCTGGAGGTGACAAGGATTTTTAATGTTGTAGGGCTTTGGAAATGTGGATCCCAATCATTCGATCATGTTTGCAAACTTTATTAGTCAGTTTGCACCTGTTACAGTAAATAAACCTTGATATCTCAATGGTTTACAAGACAAGGATTTCTTTCTGGCTCATGAAAACTCCAGTGTGGGTTGCATGAGCCTCCAAGGCAGCTGTCCTTGTAGTGACTTAGGGACCCAGGCTGCTTCCATCCATGGAGGCCACCATCTCTGCACATGGCTTCCAGATTGCTATGGCAGCCAGTGTGGAAGGTCAAGAATCAGCTTTAAATTTACTTATTTTTTTATTTTTTGGGGACAGGGTTTCTGTCACCCAGGGTGGAGTGCAGTGGCACAATGATAGTTCACTGTAGTCTCGAATTCCTGGCCTCAAGCGATTCTCCCATCTAGTCCTTCAAAAGTGGTGAGATTATAGGCATGAGCCACTGTGCCTGGTCAAGCACTAGTTTTTACAAACTTTGGCATGGAAATGTCACAGATCACTTCCACGCACTGCTCCTTGGTCAGAGCTATTCACAGAGCAAAACTGTGCTGAGAAGGGTGGGGGAACATTTGGGTAGTCAATGACTATCAGATGTCCATTTTCTTACTCTCTTCTGCTCAACACCCTTTCTAAGGCAGCTCAGGCTGCTTCCCTAATACAGCTTGCATGCCCCTGGGCTTGGCCTCCACCTTCCAGTCGCTTTTCCACTGAGTCTCTTGGCTGAGCTTACCTTCTCTTACCTACTACCTTGTTCTTCTGCCTGCCTGTTCTTCCCTTTCTGTTTTTCCAGCCAATTCTTTTGCTTATGTGGAGGCTTAGCTATCACTCTACAGAAATCTTTCCTCAACGCCTAAATCTGGATCGAGTCCGTCCTTTGAGCATCCAATCATCCTTTATTTTTCTTGTTTCATTGCACTGTGGAAAGTCTATTTATTTTTTTTGAGACAGAGTCTTGTTCCATCATCCAGGCTGGAGTGCAGTGGTGCAATCTCAGCTCACTACAACCTCCACCTCCTGGGTTCAAGTGATTCTCCTGCCTCAACTGGGACTACAGGTGCATGCCACCATGCCTAACTAATTTTTGTATTTTTGGTAGAGATAGGGTTCCACCATGTTGGTCAGGCTGGTGTCGAACTCTCGACCTCAGGTGATCTGGCCACCTTGGCCTCCCAAAGTGCTGAGATTACAGGCGTGAGCCACCATGTTTGCATGGAAAGTCACTATTAACTAGTCTGTAATCTATTAGACTGTGGCTCTGTGACACTTGGGATCATTGTGAGAGCAGCACCTGGGCATAGTGGCCCCCACATAGTAGGTGCTCAATTAGTATACCTTGGATAAAGGAAAAAGGGAAGGAACTTCTTCTGAGGCTGAATGTAAATGATGATACTATTGCAGATTTTATTCTAAAGTTAAAAAGCAAATGCAGTAGAAAAGGCAAGAAACTTTTGAAAAAGAATAATGAAGAGGTTTTCACTTTCCTTGATGTGTACGTGAACTATAGAGTTTCACTAATTGAGATAGAAAGATGCTGGTGTAGAAACAGACCAAGAAACAAACAGAATAAAATAAAGAGTTGCCGTTGCAGTCTTGATTCTGAATTCTGTAGGACAGGCCAGGCAGGCTGGAAACTCAAGCAGGGTTTTTGAATTGCAATCTTGAGGCAGAATTGCTGCTTCTTTGGGAAATCTCAGTTTTTGCTCTTAAGGTGTTCAACTCTATAAGGATACACATGGGAAACTGGCATGTGATAAAAAAGGCATTTTATTTGATTTTGAGACAGGGTCTCACTCTGTTACCTAGGCTGGAGTGTGGTGGCACAATCATGGCTCACCATACCTGGACCTCCAAGGCCCAAGCCATCCTCCCACCTCAGCCTCCCGAGTAGTTGGGACTACAGACGTGTGACACCATGTCCCACTAATTTCTGTACTTTTCTGTAGAGATGCAATTTCACCATGTCATCCAGGCTGGTCTTGAACTCCTAGACTCAAGTGATTGACTCTCCTCAGCCTCCCAAAGTGCTGGCATTGCAGGCATGAGCCACCGTGCCCGGCCAAAGGAGGCATTTTAAATCAGTAAAGAAAGAATAAATTATTGAACAAATTATTTTTATATAATTTGTAAAATTAAAAAATAATTTAATAATTAAAATAATCTTAAATACAATTTAAGCAGTGAAAAAATTAAAAATAAAGTCATATCCCTAGCGCGGTTTCCTATGTGTTTCTCATCTATGCAAGTTTCTTTCATATTTTACTGCAGAAAATGAATAAATTGGGAAATAGTCAAGGACCTAAAGTGATGCATGGTTTTGAGGGAGCCTTTTGAGTGCCTGGCAATGTGCTCTGTGACAGAAGAACAAGTGTTGATTGCTTGGGTGTCTAAGAAATTAGCTCCTTTCTCATCCAGTCTGAAAGATTCATGTTGGAATACAGGCGGTTTTTATTAAAAGTCTCTCCCCTCTCCATAGTCATGTTATAGATGAATGCTGTGCTGGCTCTCTGTACATCAAGACCATCAGTCTTGTTCCTCAATAGGCCTTTGACAACTCAGGGAGTTAAATGGACATGTTCATGCCATGCACTTCAAAGACAGCTGGTTACGTCAAGTCTCATTATAATGAAGATAAAAATGAAAGGTGACTGTCTAAACTTTGCCATGTCTTGGTGTTCAAATGCCACACGAATGTTGAATTTCTGGTTTACTGAATGCAAAGCCAGAAAAATATAGTGACTGCGAATTGTCTTGGGTACAAAGGAGGTACAATGAGGACCTTGTCAGCATGACAAAGTTACTGTCATGCCATTGAGTGCATTTTCTGTTGTTAGTCCTGTTTTTGGTCTGTATTGGCTTGTCTTGGACTGTACTATTCATTTAATATAAAAGCAAAGCACGCTTTGGATACTAAGTCTTAAACCAAATATGTAAAATACGGAGATAGCTTCCTGAAAGATTTCTGGATGAGTGTGAACATATACAACAGATAAAATCAGTTGCAATTATTCATATCACAAAGTGATACCAGGCATGAAAAATATTCAGTGCAGGGTCTTTAAAGAAAATTTTTCTAATTTAGGTAAAATATAAGGTCAATTTTTATGCAGCTTTAAGAGTAAAATCTGTAATGAAGCCAGATATAGTACATTTTACAATTAGAATATTTTAAGTTCCCCGAATTCAATTTGGCTCATCGTAAGTGCAAATAGGACTCTCCTATTCCTTTCTCTCTCTCTCTCTCTCTCTCTCTTTCTCCAACCCACCTTTGTCTTGTGTTTTACCAAATTGTATTTTCAGATATACAAATTCCTGTCCCTTGCACACACTTTGAGTTGCCTTATAATCAGGGACATCTAGCGCTGAAAGGTAGAAAGCTACGAGAAACAGAAAAGGAGCTTTGCCCATAAAGTAAAAACAGAATTGCAGAATTTATGCAATTTATCTAGCTAATTAAAGCAAAAATCCACAGGACAGAATAGCAATAGTGAGCTGAAACAATGTGTCCAATGGGATAGAATTCATCATTTAAAACAATTTTGGTTTTCTACATTAACTTGATTAGTTGAACAGGCATAATTCCCTGAAAATCTGTGGTTAATGTCTCAGGTTCAATTAATGCATTAAAGAAATGTCAACATTTTAGCTGTTATGTAGCTTTTGGTCTTATTTTTATTTTTATTTTTTGAGATGAAATCTCACTCACTTTGTTGCCCAGGCTGGAGAGCAGTGGCACAATCTCAGTTCACTGCAACCTCCGCCTCCGCCTCCCAGGTCAAGCAATACTCCTGCTTCAGCCAACTGAGTAGCTGGGATTACAGGTGCATGCCACCACACCTGGCTCATTTTTGTATTTTTAGTAGAGACAGGGTTTCATCATGTTGGCTTGGCTGGTCTCAAACTCCTGACCTCCCAAAGTGCTGGGATTACAGGTATGAGCCACCATTCCTGGCTAATCTTTTTTTTTTTACTTTTTCTCTGTCTTTTTTTCTTTTCCTTTTTCTGTTTTTGGTTGTTTTTTTTTTATTTGGGCTCTGGGGTACATGTGCACGTCCTGCATCCTGCAGGATTGTTGTGTAGGTACATACATGCCATGGTGGTTTGCTGTCTCCATCCTCCCCATATCGCCTACATCAGGCATTTCTCCCGGTGTTATCCCTCCCCATCCTCCCCGCCACCCCCACCTCTGTCCCCCACTCCCCTCCCCTGCACCCCCTCACCTAGTCCTGTGAGTGTTGTTCCCTTCCCTGTGTCCATGTGTTCTCATTGTTCATCACCCGCCTATTAGTGAAAACATGTCGTGTTTGGTTTTCTGTTCTTGTGTCAGTTTGCTGAGAATGATGGTTTCGAGGTTCATCCATGTCTCTACAAAGGACACGAACTCATCGTTTTTTATGGCTGCATAGTATTCCATACTGTATATGTGCCACCTCTTTTTTTGTCCAATCTATCATCAATGGGCATTTGGGTTGGTTCCAGGTCTTTGCTATCGTAAACAGTGCTGCAATGTACATACGTGTGCATGTGTCTTTATAATAGAATGATTTATAATCCTTTGGGTATATATCCAGTAATGGGATTGCTGTTTCAAATGGAATTTCTATTTCTAGATCCTTCAGGAATCACCACACTGTCTTCCACAATGGTTGAACTAATTTACACTCCCACCAACAGTGTAAAAGTGTTCCTATTTCTCCACATCCTCTCCAGCATCTGTTGTCTCCAGATTTTTTAATGATCACTATTCTAACTGATGTGAGATGGCATCTCAATGTGGTTTTGATTCACATTTCTCCAATGACCAGTGATGATGAGCATTTTTTCATATGTTTGTTGGCCACATATTTGTCTTCTTTTGAGAAGTGTCTGTTTATATCCTTTGCCCACTTTTGGATGGGTTTGTTTGTTTGTTTTTCTTATAAATCTGTTTTAGTTCTTTGTACATTCTGGATATTAGCCATTTGATGGGTAGATTGTGAAAATTTTTTCCCATTCTGTCGGTTGCCAGTTTACTCTAATGATGTTTCTTTTGCTGTGCAGAAACTCTTAAGTTTAATTAGATCCCATTAATCTATTTTGGCTTTTGTTGCCATTGCTTTTAGTGTTTTATTCATGAAGTCCTTTCCTGTGCCTGTGTCCTGTATGGTGTTGCCTAGGTTTTCTTCTAGGGTTTTTATGGTGTTAGTTCTTATGTTTAAATCTTTAATCCATCTGGAGTTAACTTTTATATAATGTGTAAGGAAGGGGTCCGGTTTCAGCTTCCTGCATATGGCTAGCCAGTTTTCCCAATACCATTTATTAAACAGGGAATCCTTTCCCTTTTGCTTGTTTTTTTCAGGTTTGTCAAAGATCAGATGGCTGTTGATGTGTGGCGTTGCTTCCGAGGCCTATGTTCTGTTCCATTGGTCTATATCTCTGTTTTGGTACCAGTACCATGCTGTTTTGATTACTGTAGCCTTATAGTATAGTTTGAAATCAGGTAGCATGATGCCTCCAGCTTTGTTCTTTTTACTTAGGATTGTCTTGGCTATGTGGGCTCTCTTTTGGTTCCATATGAAGTTTAAAGTGTTTTTTTTCCAGTTCTGTGAAGAAGGTCATTGGTAGCTTGATGGAGATAGCGTTGAATCTATAAATTACTTTGGGCAGTATGGCCATTTTCACAATATTGATTCTTCCTAACCATAAGCATGGAATGTTTTTCTATCTGTTTGTGTCCTCTCTTATTTCCTTGATCAGTGGTGTGTAGTTCTCCTTGAAGAGATCTTTTACCTCCTTTGTTAGTTGTATTCCTAGGTATTTTATTCTCTTTGTAGCAATTGTAAATGGGAGTTTGCTCATGATTTGGCTCTCTGTTTATTATTGGTGTATAGAAATGCCTGTGATTTCTGCACATTGATTTTGTATCCTGAGACTTTGCTGAAGTTGCTTATCAGTTTAAGGAGATTTGGGGCTGAGACGATAGGGTCTTCTAAATATACAATCATGTCATCTGTAAATAGGCAATTTGACTTCCTCTTTTCCTAATTGAATGCCCTTTATTTCTTTTTCTTGCCTAATTGCTCTGGCTAGAACTTCCAATACTATATTGGAGTGGTGAGAGAGGGCATCCTTGTCTAGTGCCAGTTTTTAAAGGGAATGCTTGTCATTTTTGCTCATTCAGTATGATATTTGCTGTGGGTTTATTGTAAATAGCTTTTATTGTTTTGAGATACGTTCCATCGATATCTAGTTTATTGAGAGTTTTTAGCATAAAGGGCTGTTGAATTTTGTCGAAGGCCTTCTCTGCATCTATTGAGATAATCATGTGGTTTTTGTCTTTGGTTCTGTTTATGTGGTGAATTATGTTTATAGATTTGCATATGTAGAACCAGCCTTGCACCCTCAGGATGAAGCCTACTTGATTGTGGTGGATAAGCTTTTTGATGTGCTTTTGGATTTGGTTTGCCAGTATTTTATTGAAGATTTTTGCATCAATGTTCATCATGGATATTGACCTGAAGTTTTCTTTTTTAGTCGTATCTCTGCCAGATTTTGGTATTAGGATGATGTTGGTCTCATAGAAAGAGTTTGGGAGGATTCCCTCTTTTTGTATTGTTTGGAATAGTTTCAACGGGAATGGTACCAGCTCCTCTTTGTATGTCTGGTAGAATTCAGCTGTGAACCTGTCTGGACTTGGACTTTTTTTGGTTGGTAGGCTGTTAATTGCTGCCTCGACTTCAGACCTTGTTATTGGTCTATTCAGGGTTTCAACTTCTTCTTGGCTTAGTCTTGGGATTGTGTAAGTATCCAGGAATTTATCCATTTCTTCCAGATTTACTGGTTTGTGTGCTTAGAGTTGTTTGTAATAATCTCTGATTGTAGTTTATATTTCTGAGAAATCGGTGGTAATCTCCCCTTTATCATTTTTTATTGCATCTATTCGATTCTTCTCTCTTTTCTCTTTTATTAGTCTAGCTAGTGGTCTATCTATTTTGTTGATCTTTTCAAAAACCCAGCTCCTGGATTAATTGATTTTTTGAAGGGTTTTTTGTGTGTCTGTCTCCTTCAGTTCTGCTCTGATCTTAGTTATTTCTTGTCTTCTGCTAGCTTTTCGTTTTTTTGATCTTGCTCCTCTAGCTCTTTCAATTTTGATGACAGGGTGTTGATTTCAGATCTTTCCTTGTTTTTCATGTGGGCATTTATTGCTATAAATTTCCCTCTAGACACTGCTTTAAATGTGTCCCATAGGATCTGGTACATTGTGTCTTCATTCTCATTGGTTTCAAAGAACATTTTTATTTCCGCCTTCATTTCCTTGTTTATCCATTTGCCATTCAGGAGCAAGTTGTTCAGTTTCCATGCGATTGTGCGGTTTTGAGTGCTTTTCTTAATCCTGAGTTCTAATTTGATTTCGCTGTGGTCTGAGAGACTGTTTGTTATGATTTCCATTCTTTTGCATTTGCTGAGGAGTGATTTACTGCCAATTATGTGGTCAATTTTGGAGTAACTGCAATGTGGTGCTGAGAAGAATGTGTATTCTGTGGATTTGGGGTGGAGTGTCCTGTAAATGTCTATTAGGTCTGCTTGTTCCACATCTGCGTTCAAATCCTGGATATCCTTGTTGACTTTCTGTCTCGTTGATCTGCCCAATATTGTCAGTGGAGTGTTAAAGTCTCCCACTATTATTGTGTGGGAGTCTAAGTCTCTTTGTAGGTCTTTAAGAACTTGCTTTATGTATCTGGATACTCCTGCATTAGGTGCATAAATATTTAGGATAGTCAGCTCTTCTTGTTGCATTGATCCTTTTACCATTACATAATACCCTTCTTTGTCTCATTTGCTCACTGCAACCTCCACCTCCCAGGTTCACGCAATTCTCCTGCCTTAGCTGAGATTACAGGAGGCCACCGCCATGCCTGGCTAATTTTTTACTTTTGGTAGAGATAAGGTTTCACCATGTTGGCCAGGCTGGTCTTGAACTCCTGACCTCAATCCTCCTGGCTTGGCCTCCCAAAGTGCTGGGATTACAGGCATAAGCCACAATTCCTGGCCAGAACTGAACTTCTTTATGTAAATGGGGATGGTGAAATTTCAAAATTATAAAACTAGATGGCAGCTTGTAAACACCAGAGGTAAGGTGGCCAAAATGATTATAATTAGAAGCACTGCAGAACAGTACTTAGGGTGCCTCGACCTTCAGAGATTAGTAGCAATGGCTAAGAGATCATGGTGTTCCTAGATATGAGACAGAAGGACAGTTAACTAAGATTATTAAGATTGTATAATAACAATAAAAAAGAAAGCTGGAGAATAGAAGGTTGACATCAGTCCTTGCAATACAAAATTGTGGACTCTCACTCAGTTTTCAAATGTAAGCCAGTTTGAAAACTAGCTTGAAGTTTTCCCAATGCTATGTGAACATCATACCAGATCAAATGAATCTGTGGGCCCTATGTAAATGAGATACCATCTCAAACCAATCTGTGGGCCCAATGTAAATCAGGCAGCACGTCAAACCAATCTGTGGGCCCTATGTAAATCAGACACCGCCTCTTCAAGCCAGACTGCCTTTTCCTCTTGGAAGTCCCTTCTCTTTTACTAGAGAGAGAGCTGTTTTCCTTTCTCTTTCTTTTGCCTATTAAACTTCTGCTCCTAAATGCATCCTGTGTGTCCGTGTCCTAAATTTTCCTGGCGTGAGATGATGACCCCAGGTATTTACCCCAGACAACATAGCTGCTTCAATACCAAGGGATCTAAAATGATACCAAGGGATCTTAAATGCCTTATATTGTCCCTCCCCACTTGCCCCTGTCCCCTGTTAGATTGGCAGTTTTAGGAAGTCGGGTGATAAATGAAGTTTTACCCCAAGTCCATTTCACAATGGGTCCATTTGGTCCACTGGGTCTAAAAACTACCCTGTGGTAATTTATCAGGTCTCTAAATATATAATTGGGATAGATATATTTAGTGGTTTGCAGAACTCCCACTTATCGAGTAAGGAATTATGGTGGGAAGGGCCAAGTAAAATATCTGAAACTGTTCTTTCTCCATTATTCAAGATGGTAATCAGAAATAATAAGGCATTCTAGGAAGAAGTGCAGATATGATTACTATCATCAAGAACATCAAAGCTGCAAGGTGGTGGTCCCCATAATATCTCCATTCAGTTTACCTATTGTGTGCCTGTAAAAATCAGATAAATTATGGCAGATGCTATTAGGTGATAGCTCCCTTGAAGCTGTTGTGCTGGGTTTGCTATATTTATTGATGAAGATCAACACACAGTCTCAAACTTTGTATGTGACTACTGATCTGGCAAATGATTTTTCTCAACCTCCATCAATCGGGGAACTCTGCAGTGGTTTGTCTTTATGTGGCAAGGACAGCAGTATACATTGTCTGCAGGAATCTTGACCATGCTGACATTCTGCAGAACATTGCTCTGGCCCACCTATTAATGGCTTCATGCTAATTGGACTTATTGATCTGGGAATAGCAAGTATCATAGATGCCCTAATACAGGGCATCAACCTGGGATGATTTTAACCCCCAGGGGATATTTGGGAACATCTGGCGACATTTTGGTTGTTATAATTGGTTGACATGAGCAACTGATATCTAGCGTGTAGAGTTCAGGGATGCTTCTGTACACCCTATAATACAAAGGACAACCTCCAACCCCAGCAAAGAATTATCTGGGCCCAAATGCCAATAGTGTCAAGGTTGGGAGACACTGTCTTAGCAGACACCTGTGTACCAGTGGTGGGAGGTCAGCCCTATGGAAATTCAGGGATCTGTTACATCAATGAAGTTTCTACGGGTTAAGTAGTCTTGGGCATGCCAGACTATCCTTTTTAAAGTTAAAGGATAATTGGCATATATTAGGCTCTTAAAAATATTTGCTGAATGACTGAGCAAATGAACAGCATATAGAAAAGTTTCCTGTGCAAAGAGAAGGAGGCCTGGGAGAGAGAGAGAGTTTCCCAGAGGAAGGCAGAAGTTTGCTGTGGCCAGAGGCCAGGAGAGGGGCTGGAGGTACAGCCTGGGAGAAAGCTGTGGTTTATATGGTTTACATGCTATTCATTTAGACACCCGCCCACAGAAGGTGGAGGGCAAACAAATGAGAAACAAGGCCTGGTTTGTATTCTAGAAGGATCACTTTAGGACTGGTTAGAGAGGTTGTCCTGAAAGGTTATGAGACCAGAGTCAGTCAGACTAGTCTAGCCCCTTTTTTTGCAATAGTCTGGTTGGGAAACCATGGACACCTATTCTGGGTCAGGATGGAAATAAATGGAAGAAACAGATTCCAGAAGATTTGGGAGAAAAAAATGATCAGGAGTTGGTGACTGAATTGAGAGGGAGGGTAAAGGGAGAAGGGGGGATAGGAGAAAACTCTCAGTTATCTTGGTCTTTGGGTAAACAGGAAAATAATACAGTTTTAAGTGGCATCTTTTAGAAAGTTTTGTTCTGGATATTTTTAAATTTAAAGATGTGGGGCTGGGCTCATACCTGTAATCCCAGCAATTTGGGAGACCACGGTGGGTGGGTCACTTGAGGCCAGGAGTTTGAGACTAGCCTGGCCAACATGGTGAAGCCCCATCTCTACTAAAAATACAAAAACTTAGCTGGGGCAAGACTTCCATCCAGACAGCTCCAGCTTGCCCTCTTTTTTTTTTTTTTGAGATGGAGTTTCGCTCTTGTCGCCCAGGCTGGAGTGTAAATGGCACATCTTGGCTCACTGCAACCTCTGCCTCCTGGGATCAATCAATTCTCCTGCCTCAGCCTCCCGAGTAGCTGGGATTACAGGCACCTTCCACCAAGCCTGGCTAATTTTTGTATTTTTAGTACAGACGGGGGTTTCACCATGTTGGCCAGGCTGGTCTTGAACTCCTGACTTCGTGATCCACTTGACTTGGCCTCGCAGAGTGCTGGGATTGCAGTAGTGAGCCACCGTGCCTGGCCCTCATCTATGTTTTAAGAGGATCACTGAGGACTCTTTAGAGAATGATGGTGGTGTGGAGCAAGAGTTGACTCTAGGAGACCAGTTGACTGGTCCATCGCTAAACAGTAGGCAAAAATGTGACCTTTACTTGGACCAGGGTGGACGCTAGGGTTAAGAAAAGCAGATGGATTCAAGAGAAAAGGAAATGAAGAAGATCGGGTGATGTGTCATATGGGACTGAAGGCGAGAAGTTGTCAGACATGGATAGGCTTCTGACGAGTACAGTGGAAGAAATGGGGTTTCCCTTTCCTGAGAAAAAAACCCCACACATTAGGGCAGGGTGTTTTCTGGGGAACACATTGAGGATGAGGGCTCCTGGGCTTTCTGGCAGTTACCTGTTTCCTTCTGGTACCTGAGAAGGCTTAGCTGTTAATCTCCCTTCATGTTTCATATTTCCTTTGTGTTTTTAAAAGGCTGCCCTTCTATTGCTGCTCTCTTCACTGGTTCTGTATTTACAGGGATCTTTTATCTTTATTTTCTCTCGGCCTTCCACAGAATGATTTTGGTAACTTGAGACCACTTTGGAGAATGCAGCCATTATATTTTCAGTCCCTCTGTGTGGCAATACTACTACTACTGATATTTTCACAGGTCCTGGGTTTGGTAGTGCTGTTTTTTTTTTTTTTTTTCTTTCTCAACCTTGAAAATCCAACACTAACACTATTTTTTGCATCCAAGGAAGAAGCAGTAGTATCACTGGGAGTTTCCTAAGGGGAACACTTTTCTGTATGAAGCGGGAGATTGCTTTATGATCCAAAAGCTGGCATGGACAGTTGTTAGTATTTTTTTTTTTTTTTTTGAATTGTGATTTATTCCTGCATAACTTATCCAACCATGGAGCCACATTCAGTCAAGGGCATCATGACCTCTGTGGGGGAACAAAACAACCTGAACACCTGATCCAACCTTTCTGGCCTGAAGGCAGCTCTGGTGATGGACTTCCAACATATCTCTAAGGACAGCTTACTTGGAAGTTGTGTCTGCTCCTAGCAGTGCAACGTCCTTTTTCTCAAGGAATGAGTCCTTTCCATGTTTCCAAATGGGATGGATAGCTAAACTCTCATTTGGTTGGTAGTGAGGTATAGGTGCGGAGAGACGACAGTTGGTGAGCGAATAAAGAATGTGACTTTAACAAGGGCTTAGACAGTCTGAGATTGCTGACCTTCAGGTGTATTCTGTTGGGTACTATGACCTATCTGTTGGGTACTATGGTACTATCGGATATGGCCTCAGATTTATGACTGCAGGTGGCATAGTTGACCAACAGCCCCAGCTGATGTGCCCTGAAATCCATCACTGATTGGCCTGAGACCTTGCTTTTCATCACCGAGGAACCCAGACAGGCCTGTTTCTGGGAGAGTTGAGTTGCCTCTGACTCTGCCTTGAGGCCTCCCAACTGGCCTTGCAGAATTTTCTGGAGAAATGCACTGTTGCTGAGGAAGCATCTAATTCACCTTCCTTCCTTCCCTCTCTCCTTCATGCAGGTCAGACCTACACTATGGCCTAGCATCTCTGATAGCCTGCTCCTCATGTTCTCTCTGTTATGGACTGAATGTCTTTGCCCCCCACAGATTCATATGCTGAAACTCTAATCTCAATGTGATGGCCTTTGGGAGGTGATTAGGTCATAGGGTGGAGTCTCATGAATGGTATTAGTGCCCTTTAAAGACTTTCAGAGAGTTCTTTTGCGCTGTCTTGCTATATGAAGATGTAACAAGAAGTCAGCTGCCTGCAACCCAGAGGAGAGCCCTCCCCAGAACCTAACCCTGCTGTTGGCACCCTGATGTCCAACTGGCAGCCTCTGGCACTGTGAGAAATAATGTTCAGTTGTTTATAAGTCATCCGATCTATGATATTTTGTTATAGCAACCTGAATAAGAGACTCATAGGTACTTCTCTTAATCAGTTGCCTGTACATCGAATCCTGCCCTGGTTTCTGCTTTTCAGAAGATCCTGACTTGATTAAAGATTCAGAAGATCCCTTGATTTAAAAAAGTGATCAGGTATGGTGGCTCATGCCTGTAATCCCAGCACTTTGGGAGGCTGAGGTGGGCGGATCACTTGATGTCAGGAGTTTGAGACCAGTCTGGCCAACATGGTGAAACTCTGTCTCTACTAAAAATATAAAAATATAAAGCCGTATGTGGTGGTACATGCCTGTAATCCCAGCTACTCAGGAGGCTGAGGCAGGAGAATCGCTTGAACCCAGAAGGTGGAGGTTGCAGTGAGCCGAGTTTGTACCACTGTGCTCCAGCTTGAGTGACAAAGGAAGAGTCTGTCTCAAAAAGAAAAAAAAAGTTTTAGAAGGTACACATGCAGTCCCACTGTCTTACCCCTTCTATCTTGTATTCGGCATGGTTCACATGTTTATGTGACATGTCTGACTCCTGTAGGTGTCTGATTTTATTCCTAGGTCTTGTATTATCTTTTATAGAATAGTAGAAATAGGGAAGGATTGGCCAATTAGAAATATGACTGGGTATATTAATCAGGATTCTCTGGAGGGACAGAACTAATAGGATATATACATAATCACAAGGTCCCACAATAGGCTGTCTACAAGCTGGGAGCAAGGAGAGTCAGTCCAAGTCCAAAACTGAAGAACTGAGTCTGATTTTCGAGGGCAGGAGGCATCCAGCACGGGAGAAAGGTGTGGGCTGGCAGGCTAGGCTGGTCTCTTCTTTACTCGTTTTTCTGCCTGCTTTGTTTGCTGTCAGCTAATTAGATTGTGCCCTCCAGATTGAGGGTGGATCTGTCTTCCCCAGCCCACTGACTCAAATGTTAATCTCTTTTGGCAACACCCACGCAGACACACTCGGGATCAATACTTTGTATCCTTCAATCCAGTCAAGTTGACTCTCAGTATTAACCATCACTAGTTATATGAAGTCAAATTATTTGATCTCTTTAAAGTTATCAAATTTGGATATCATTATCATCCAACATCTGAATGACCCATCTAACTTTTATTTTTTAGCAATTCATTTAAATTTTCTCTATTTTAATTTAACCTGTGAGTCTACAGAGTTTTCTTGAAATTAGAAAGTTGTAGAATTAATGCATTTTGCCTTTCTATTAATATGCATAATTGTTGAATGGCCAGATTCTCTGGTATTTGCAAAGCCTTGGGTTTTATGTCCACTAATCCTGACTCTTCCCTTGGGAAGAGGTGGATTAAATAACGATTCCCTTTTGGTACACTGTGCATATATAGTAGAAATTGTCATATGACTTCAATAAATAACTTTTTGAAGTTTCCAAACAACAAGAATACTTTCCCAACAACAAAAGTAGTTTCCCAGCTACTCTTATTAGCTGTAATTATTTTTATAAAAGAATTTTCTCTATTATTTCTTTCTTTCAAAGCAACTCATAACCTCAATTATTCTCCATAATTTGAGATTTAATTGAATCTAAGCTTTGTTGTTGCTGCTGTTAGCCCAAAAGAGATGGCCACGCCTCTTTCAGGTTGGGAGGACAAAACCATTAGACAGAGTGAATTTTCTCCAGCTTAGAAAGTTTCCCTCCACAAAGAACATGGATGCATTCACGACCAACTACGTAATTTTAGGGCTCAGTGCAAAAAGAAAATGTGGAGCTGCTTGTTGAAAAAGCAGAGAAAAAGTGCTGTTAAAGGTACTAAAATATAAAGCTCTTCCTTTTGTTTTATGAATCTCTTCTGTCACATGCATGCTCCACCGTCCCAAGTTTAAAAGTAAAATCGGTAAGAATTTCCAGACGGCAACAGCAGAGCATGAAACCAAGCCTGGGACTTTTCTGCGTGTGGGGCCCTGTGTGACTACAGCAGTTCCCATGGAGTTGGCTCTGGATGTGACTCACCAGCGAGCCACAAGCAAGCTGGAAGCCAGAGGGAACGTTTCCCCTCTTCCCGCAAGAGTTTTGGGTGGAGGTGTGGGCAGGGATCGCCACGATTGTTGCCTGAATCTGGGCTCCCAGGTAACATGGAAGGCACGGTGCTTTGTATCTGATGTGGGAGAACAGCAGCAGTTTTCTTTCTTTTCTTTTTCCTTTCTTTCTTTTTTTGTTTTTTTGAGATGGAGTCTTGCTCTGTTAACCAGGCTGGAGTGCAGTGGCATGATTTCGGCTCACTGCAGCCTCCATCTCCCAGGTTAAAGCGATTCTCCCGCCTCAGCCTCCCGCGTAGCTGGGACTATAGGCGTGTGCCGCCACATCCAGCTATTTTTTTTGTTTTTAGTAGAGATGGGGATTCACCGTGTTGGCCAGGATGGTCTCCACCTCTTGATCTTGTGATCCACCTGCCTCGGCCTCCCAAAGTGCTGGGATTACAGGCGTGAGCTGCTGTGCTTGGCTTCTTCTTTGTTCTTCGCTCACCTGGGCAATGGCTTCACCACACTGTCTGACTTTGTGGAGAGAAGGGGAATGACTTGTTCATGATGGGCAGTGGTGTTTTGACCTTCCATTGTAAATACTTTATGTCTAAGTCTCATTATATTTACTGAGTGCTAGCTCTATGTTGGCTTCTATTCTAGATGTTGCTGGGATCTTCCTGCCCTCATGGAGCTTACATTCTCATGGTGGGGAGGCATGCAATAATCAAAAGGGAGGAGTGGACACCATGTAAAGAACGTCAAGCATGGGAATGCGATGGAGGAAAGCAGGGTGGTGAAGGAACGCGGATGTCGGGGCTGCTGGTTGTCAGTAGGGTGGTGAGGGAAGGTCTCAGCAGAAGGTGCCACTTGATGAAGACCTGAAGAAGATAAAGGAGGGTACCATGCTGACTCTTGGGAAAGAGTGTCTGGGACCGTGACAGTCAATGCAAAGATTCTGCGGTGGGAGCAGAGAACTTCGCTCTTCATTGACCCTGCATGAGTTTTTGGTGTGATTTTAGCATGCAAAGGTCTACATGAAAACATTCTTTCCTTCCTTTGTAAGTAGAAAAGGACTATTTCTGGTGCTGGCTGGGTGTAGTGGCTCACACCTGTAATCTTAGCACTTTGGGAGGCCAAGACAGGAGAATCGCTTGAGTCCAGGAGTTTGAGACCAGCCTGGGCTACCTAGGGAGACCCTCTCTCTACCAAAAAAGAAAAAAGAAAAAAATAGAAAAATAGTACTCCTCTGTCATTGCAGTTAAAGATGAATGAAGAAGAGTTCCTCAGCCTTGATTGAATTTGGCTTCATCTCCTCCAGCAGCCACACAGTTGGGCTCTGACATCGAGGAGCTTCTAGAGACAGAGCTCTCCTATTAAAGGACATTTCTTATTAATGGCTGACTTTAAAGCAAACTTTAAAAAAATCCAATCAATTTCTCACTTATTACATTTTGTTTTGTAAAAGATTTTATGTCAGTGATTGCAGAATGAAGGTGCCAATAGTAAAATAATTGGTTTATAAATGGAAAGTTAATCAGGCGTTCCCCTTTACATCGTCCTCTCCAAGGTCAGGGCATGACTGAAATGCAAAGAAAACACATTTGTACAGCAGGCAGATGATAGGCTCATGGGGAGGGCTGTTAACCTTGGGGCTTGGCTCCTTATGTGTTGAAGCAAATGGCTTGATGAGCTTCAAAGGTCTGGGACATTATTGTACCTGGGAATATAAGAATGGTATCTGCAGTTACAATAATTGGGATAACAATTATGAAAGCTTGAGAAGTCTCAAATTTCAGAGCTCACTCTAATCCCCAGGAAGACTTTTCCCTGGGTGGATATGATATTGCTGTCTTCTAGGTGCATTCCTAAGATGTATTACATTTCTCAGACTTACTTTGTATAGGCCACTGCCAGGGGCAGGTTTGGGGGTGCCCAGAAGATTTTTTGGTTTCAGCCAGGCAACTATGTGCCTCCCTGAAGTGTTCATGTACTTGGCAAAAGCCAGGGTCAAAGTCGACTTGACACTTGTCTGGAAGTGTGAGCTCCATGTCCTGGTTTCAGTAAAATAAAAGGCAGGAATGCAGAGGTTTGTTTCCTGGAACTGTTCCTATTTACACAGTGATAACGTATTTCTTCATGTTGTTGACCCAGATGTAGTTGTATCTTGCCTGGTGACAGAGTCTGCTTTATTGATTGTCGGCTTTGGAATTTACTGGGCTTCTGTTGAACACGGACTGTGTTTTCCTGGAAAATAGAATATTAAAATAGTTGACAATTCCCCCGTAAGTGGAGCTGTGTTCCAAGAACAGCAATGTAGGTAATCCTACCGGATTCACCTTTAGCTCTCTACTTTGAGTTTCTGTTGGTGGCAACAAAGCTGTCATGAAAAACAACATACTTTACCTTTGAAAAAGAAAACTTCCATTAAGAAAAAGGCAGGCAGGTTTTACAAAAAATTATCGTTTAAAGCTCTTGTCTGATCCTTACTTTAGGGAAAAAAATCCTTCAATGTAACAAAAATACATGAGCGATTGGTTTACATGAGCGATTCCAAACTCCTTGGAGAAAAATTAAGATAGCATTTAGAAGTTTCATTGCAGCAGAAGTATATTGAATAACCGTGGTCATCTCAATCAGTGATGTTTCTGTGTTTACATGGGCCTTGACTTTTGAAGCCTTTAGAGAAGGGAGAATTGGGGTATGCTAGACACCAAAGTTTTTGCAGCTGAATGTGCCATTCTTTCCTTTCTCTCTTTACAGGAGATGTTGAGTTACTAAGTTCATTGATGTTTCCTGAAATGATATTGCTATTTCCTATTCAAAGGGCCATAGGGTGGCCCTCTAGCACATTGTCCCTAAAGGTGTTCATGTGATGATTCTAGTGCTTCCTTACTTCCTCCAGAATCTTTCTTTTCTATTGGGCAGTAGCACAGAGGTGTTAGGTCTGACATGAAATGCAAAAGCATGTGTAGCCCTTGCCCTGAGCCTTCCCACTAGGAAGGCTTCCTTCCCTCCAGAAACCACTGCCAGTTTTGGACAATCTCCCACTGATGTTAGTATCACAGGGGACAGGGAGGAAACAGGACAGGGAGGGAATGGGACAGAGATATGCTGGAGCTTGTAGCTTCTGCATTTCTACTAGATTGGGCAAAAGTGATGGGCAGAGACAGCATTTCGGCTGATTTTGGCGCAGAAAGTGAAGGGAAGCTGGGTAGGACACTCAGCGCAGACCCATGTGCTTCATCTATGAGGAAAAACGTATTTCTTTAAGTTAAATTAACTTCAGAAGCGTGAGCCAGGATGACTCAGTTGGAGCTATGAAGTTCCCGGTTGTTGGCTCCAGCCCTACAAACCGACCCTTACCTCTGTCCTTTCACACCAGGTCCTTCTTCCCTGTTTCAATGTCTGTGGGTCTGGAAAAGAGTTTGTATCTGATCTGAGAATTTCTACAACTGCCGGAGGCTCACAGGTTTGTTGGAAGCTCACAGATGAAAGTACCCAGAAGCTTTTATCTCTCTGCTGAAATGTCTTCCCTGAGGACACACATATAGTGTCATTGTGACCTTTAATCTTAATTCCTAATCCTATTTTTTTTTTTTTCAAGACAGGGTCTCATTCTTTTGCCCAGGCTGGAGTGCAGTAGTGTGATCTCAGCTCACCGCCACCTCCGCCTCCCAAGTTCAAGTGATTCTCCTGCCTCAGCCTCCCTAGTAGCTGGGATGATAGGCACGCACCCCCTCGTCTGGCTAGTTTTTGTGTTTTTAGTAGAGACCTTGTTGCTGCGCCTGGCCAATCCTTTTCTTAACAGAGAATAGTTTTAATCACTGGCAAACTGCCAGCTTCTCCAGGAAGCCAGATCTTTTGGAAATCATGGAAAAATACCAACAGCAATTACAAAACTAGCAACACAAAATGGGTTAAAAAGTCTTAATGTAGATCTATTCCTATTGGCTCTTTTGACAGCAGTTGAGAGAGGCTTGGAAAGTATGATTTCAGCTTCAACGACATACAGCAGAGTGCATTTGGGGAGGAGAGGCTGTCTGTGAAATTCCAGGGCAGAGGGCCCGTACTTTTCAGGCAGCAGCTACCTGACCATGGGTTGGTCACACCTGTGTTTGAACAGTGGGCATCACTCAGTCTGAGACAGTTCATGAGGGTCAGGTTGGTCTTTCAGGTTCTTCTTTCCTCTTCTGCCTCTTGACTGGCTCCACTCTTCATCTTCCAAAAGAATGGTCCAAGGGGTCACACCATTTGTGCACACTACCGTGCACCCCACTAGTCAGCACAGACATAGGGTGGAAGGATCTGTGGTGACTAACTACTGGCTCACTGAGGAGCTCTACATCCCTCTGATTCTCTGTCCTCACTTGGCCAGGCATAGCAGAGGGTCTTTTGTAGACAGGCAGTGTCTCTAGGGGCCTCCCAGGATGGCTTACCTTGGAGAATTTTCCAGGCTTAGGTTTGGCCCCAGGCTGGCAGGCTTAGAGAAGATTGGGTCAACACATTAACAGATGGCTTTTTCTCTCTCTAGAGCAGACACACACTTCTCTCATGAGGCTCAAGTATAAAACCAGATCTCCAATCCGTTGATTTTTCATAAGAAATATAACTGTAGAGAGCCTGGATTCTCAAGAATGCCAGGCAGGTCTGGCTTCTTGGGGAATGAAATCACAATCAGAAAGAAGTGCGATCAGCTTGGATTCAGAACTGGGGGTGTCAGTGGCAAAGGTTCAGTCAGAATAATGCATGCTTTCTGCAGTGGATTGAATGGTGAGTCACTCAAAAGTGTGTCCTTCTGAACCCTGTAAATGTGACCCCATTTAGAAAAAGAGTCTTGGCGGATGTAATTATGTTAAGGATTTCAAAATGAAATTGTCCTGAATTAGATGAAACCTAAATCCAAAGACAACTTACAAATTCCATGTCCTTACAATAGAAGCAAAGAAGGTCATGTAAAGACAGAGGCAGAGATTGGAGTTATGAAGCTACAAGCCAAGGAGTGTTAAGGATTCCTGACAGACCCCAGAAGCTAGAAAGAGGCATGGAATGCACTGTCCCTCAGAGCCTCTAGAAGGAGCCAACCCTGATGACACCTTGATAGCAGATTTCTGGCCTCCAAAACCATGAAACCATACAATTCTGTTGTTTTTAACCACCCAGTTGGTGCTAATTTGTTATGGCAGCTTTAGGAAATGAATACACTCTTCCATTTAGATAGAGCTGCCCCTGGGCCAGGCAGCTGTAAGGAGTCCTTGGGCCAGCCCTTCCCTGCACACGCTTAGGTGGGGGCCAACACTTGCCCACAGGCTTGGCAGCTTCCATGGCTGGCCACTCTAGTTTACAAGGAGGACATTTTGTCTTTAGACATGGTAATCCATCCCCATGGGAGAATTGCTGGCCTGGGAGCTGTTCTTTCTCTTAAACCTACCATTTATGTATCTGATGGTTTTGTAGCTTAACTCTCAGAGTGGCCACCTTGTTCCCCAAATGTTCTTGGGGACAGTTATGAAAGTGGAAGATATACTTCTGCAGAAGTGCATTTCACAACGACTCAAAATACCTTGTTTGCATATTTTATTTCTATGAACATTTTCCCATGAACTCTTGCCAGCTCGGATTGGTTCTAGGACTTGCCTGTTCTCCTGGGACTTTAGTGGTGAAATCAATGTGTGGTACAGAGTTCACCTCATCGGTAGTTACTGGGTACTGAATAAAAGAAAAAGCAGAGGTAAGATTCTCTAAGGTTGGGTATAACTTTCTATGCAGGGCCAATCCCATCCCTCTGGTCTTCTTCAAAGAAGATATTGATTTAAACTTCTTTCCTAATTAAACACTGTTTCCAAGAAACATGTTTCATGGAAGATGGGATGCTTATGCATATAGGAGCTGATCTTCTGGTGATGAGGTGGGATGAGGATGATGTGGATTTGGGGAATGCATGTGCACAGGTGTGGGGCTTTTACACTGGCTGCAGGAGTGGGGAGGGAGCCAGCAGAGATGACCAGAAAGGCCTGGAATATGCTCGAGCACTTCTGACTGTCCTTAATAAGTGACAAGAAACCATTGGAAAGGATTAGGCCAGGTAATATCATTATCAGATTTGAGTGTTTTTAAAATTCATCTATTCATTCATTCATTCATTCATTTTAGAGACAGGGATCAGATTTGACTGTTTTTTAAAATTAGTCCACTCATTCATTCATTCATTCATTCATTTTAGAGACAGGGTCTCACTCTGTCACCCAGGCTGGAGTGCAGTGGTGCAGTCACTAGGTTTTGAGGTGCAATTTTGAGATTAACCTCAAAATCCTGCGCTCAAGTGATCCTCTTACCTCAGCCTCCGGAGTAGCTGGAACTACAGGTGCCCACCAACATGCTCAACTAATTTAAAATTTTTATTCATTTGTATATTTTTTGTAGAGACAGGGTCTTACTATGTTGCCCAGGTTGGTCTTGAACTCCTGGCCTCAAGTGATCTCCTGTCTTGGCCTCTCAAAGCACTGGAATTACTGGAATAAACTACCATGCTCTGCTGGACTTGAATTTTTGAAGTCCATGTGAATGGGTTGGAGTGAGATAGGGTGGAGAAGGCAGGGAATGGGTTGGAGTGAGATAGGGTGGAGAAGGCAGGTGGACTGTGGAAGTGAGTAGGAAGTATCAAAGTGGAATAGGGTCTTGAGTTGCAAAGCTTTAGCATAGTGTGCATTTCAACTCATGCCCCATTGCCTTTTCCATTCATCTTTCAAAGATGTCGTGAAGCATCTTTCAAAGATGAGATAAAAGTAGAAGGAAACATGCAAAAGCAGTAAAAATAGTATTATAGAAGTTCATTAAAAGACATTTCATTATCCTGGGTAAACTAGTACCACTGACATTTTCATGCAGGGCAGCTAGGGTAGGAGCAGGACACATTAAGGATTTCTTAGCTGTTTGCCAGTGTACAATTTTTTTTCTTTTATATCGCACAACTGGAATTATTCAAGCTGAATAGAACTAATCAAACATTTGTCTTTACAAATACAAGAGACATCTACCTGTGCTCTGGTTGTGCCTGCATATGCCTTTATTTTTCTTGGTCTTTAAAAACACAGGCTGAACCCTGAGCTTGGAACCCATTTTACTCCTTTCTTCTTTTCTTTGGTTAGCTGAGATTGGGAAGTAGATTGCTGAATAAATAGAAACTCACTCTGCGGCTCAGGGCTCTTTAGAAGGTAATTCTGACCTCCAGCCACTTTACGGAATATTGGTAATTTGACCTCGACTTGATTTCCGCATAAGCTGTCATTTTATACACTCAGAGAAAGCAAGAGAGGACATAAATGAAGAGAATATATTTCTAGTGGCACACTAAAACAGAATCAGGTACCAAACACTATCCTTGCTGAAGTGATAACACTCCATGTATTTTCCTTAATTTTTGTTTGCAGGCAGATATCTTGAGCTTCTATGGGTTCTGGTACACAGTTTGTAATAACTTTTGGGGTTGATTATAAAATTGTACTGAATGAGCTAGCAGTCTGCTATGCAAAATTAATTGGGTATTCATATACTTATAAAGTAGATACATAATTATTAACTGGCTTAGGATACAATGTAACATTTTTCTCTGATTCAAAAAGTAATGTAAGCTCATTTTAATAAATTGAGAAAATACAGAAAAGTGCCAGAATCACCTGGAACTCATTACTCAGCTATAATGACCATTATTTAAAATATTTCATTTTTTTCTATGCCTGTACAGAATCATTGTGTGTGATTATACATATGTAATATATAATTCTGAATTCTACTGTTTACCCCTTACCATTGTTGTACAAATATTTTTCCCACATTATTGAACATTCTTGGACTATACTAGGAATGGTTAAGGCTTTAATTGGTCAATTAAAAGAGTTATTTGATCCTTGATATGGTAAGATGTTTTGGTGCTTCCATGCAAACACTGCATAAAGGATTGTTTATTAAAAATAACAATAGAGATACCTCTATTTCATCTAAAGCTGTCTCTACTAAAAATACAAAAAGGTGAGATAGGGTGAGAGCTATTTGAAGGCAGTTAGGATCTCTATGTTTTATATTAAGAAAAATATTTTCAGATATCTGGTACTCCCTTTCCTGTTTTTAAAATTTATATCCTGTACATTTTCTTTTTTCTCCTGATAGATCAAAATCATAGACATAATTAAACCTCAGCAACAAAGGTAATTCCTACAAATCTGGAGGGTTTAATTCAAGCTGGTGTTGAATATAAATGCAGTATTTTACAGAGTGCAAATCATCCTTGATAGTCATATATATCCTTTCTTTCCATGGCCCCAGAGCCAGCGTGGTGATCAGTGAGGATATAGATGAGTGAAATTTAAGAGGGCAAAGTGGAGTGTTCATAGGTAAGTGACCAGAGGTCGCACAGAGTATTGGGGTACATAGGCCAATAGTTACTTGCTAGGGAAAGCTTGAGGTCAAGGACAAAGATAAGAGTATACAGCGAAGGCTGGGCGTGGTGACTCACTGCTGTATCCCAGCTACTTGGAAGGCTGAGACAGGAGAATCTCTTGAGGTTAGAAGTTCAAGACCAGCTTGGGCAACATAGTGAGACCCTGTCTTTAAAGATAATTATAAAAGAATACACAGGGAAGGTCTTCTGCGTTTTAAGGGTAGCGGCCTCAGGTTCAACTGTCTTCATTTGCTATACCTCTGCCAATTAGACAAAGGGTGAATCTACGAGGAAGGGAACCTGTGCTGACGTACTCCTGTCCCAGGTTTTGATACGATTGGCATCAGTGGAGATGACAGTCAATCTCAAGGGGGCAGGGGTTAGAAATAGAAGTGCTGGAGCAAGGGGCTTGCTTGCCCAGACAGGGCTGGCCAGGGGAGCTGAGCTGGATGGGACTTTCCTAGGCTTCAATGGGCAGGTGACCCCAGTGGGAGAGTGGGGAGTCTCTCAGGGTTTCCTCAGTCAGCAAGTCAGATGGGAAGAAGGAAGGAGAAGGGAAATGGATGTTTGCTGAGCTGTGTGGCTTGGCCCTTCCTCTGTGGGAAGCAGGGAGTTTAGGCACTGCTCACCCTGGGCTGAAGTGGCTGCTCTGTTGATGAATAGCATCAGGCCTCCACTCGGAACATGTGGACCCTCTGGTGCCAAGAGTGGGAATCCGCGGGTCTCGCCTGGGGGCATTGAGCTCCCTGTCTCTGCCCACCGTCTAGCCAACAGTTCATGTGGGTTCCCCGCAGGGTTGTTTCATTCTGAGGGCTGTGAGGAGGATCTGTTCTGGCCTCTGTACTTGACTTGTAGATGATCGTCTTCTCTCTCTGTCTCTCTCTTTTGCGACAGCAGGTGTTCTGTCAGCAGGTGGAGGGCATTGGCCTGAAAATGACTCACTGCAGCCTTGAGCTCACGGGCTCAAGTGATCCTCTTGCCTCAGCCTTTTGAGTAGCTGGGGCCGTAGGCATGCACCACCATACCCAGCTGATTTTTTAATATATTGCAGAGATGGGGTCTCCCTGTGTTGCCCGGCCTGCTCTCGAACTCTGAGGCTTGCCTTGGCCTCCCAAAGTGCTGGAATCACAAGTGTGAGCCACTGCACCTGGCCCCTGTGTCTCTTCAAATTATCTTCCCTCTATGTGTGTCTATTTCTGTGTCCAAATTCCCCCCGCTTTTTTTTGTAAGGACAGCAGTAGCCTTGGATTAGAACCCATACTAATGACATCATTTTAACTTGATTATTCTGTAAAGATCCTATTTCAAATTAAGTACTGGAGGTTAGAATGCCAACATGTATTTTTTGAGAGGACACAAACCCATAACAGACCCCTATTCCCCACCTACTCTTACCCTAGTGAGTTCAGGAAGTCCTTCAAACTTTAAATTGTGATTTTCCACTGAATGTATCTCTAAAGAAGATTGAATTATTTGTTCCTCCAAAAAGTGAAAGCAGCAGGTTCTCTGAAACGCTTTCACTTTGAAGGAATAATTCAGCGTTGCTTCTTTATCTGGAGATATGGTGCTGTTGGATGCATCTTCTCTCCACATCTGTTTGTATCAGTGCAAAGGGAAAGTAAAGATAAGTAGTTTTTTTTTTTTTTTTTTTTTTTTTTAAGTAATAGAAGATGATGCAGGATCCCTCTGGGTTTAAGCTGGAACGATCTGGCTGCTGGTTATCTCTGTGGATCACCGTGCTGGGTGTCATGGTAGCAAAACCGTGCTGCTCAAGTCTGTGCCAGACGGGACCTGTGGAGCTTCTAACTCAGCTCCTGGGCTTTTGGCCCCCATGAGCTCTAGTAATTTACCATGTGGGCTCAAGCAATGTTGAAAAGTGGAATGGCAGCTGTCTTAGTCCATGTGGTACTGCTAAAACAGAGTACCTGAGACTGGGCAATTTATGAAGAACAGCAATTTATTTCCTCACAGTTCTAGAGACTGGAAAGTCCAAGATCAAGGCGCTGGTGGGTTGGAGGCTCCACCCTCTGTTGGGGAGGAACATTGTGTCCTCACATGGTGGAAAGCAGAAGAGCAAGCTACGAACAGTGCTATGCGAAGCCTCTGGGGCCCTAAACCCATTCATGAAAAAGGAGTTCCCATGGCTTAATCACCTCTTAAAGGCCCATCTCCAAATACATTCCACTGGCTGTTAAGTTTCAACACCTGCATTTTGGAGGGAACATGTGCAAACCGCATTGGCAGCCTAGCCCAGCATGAAGGGAGTGGCATCTGGAGCCAGACGAACTGGGTGGTAACCAGCTGTGGGACTCCGAACAGGGACTTAACACTCTGTGTCAACCCTGCATCTGTAAAATGGGAACAATACTAATATCTGGTACTTACATCATGGCTGGGCACGGTGGCTCATGCCTGTAGTCCTAGCACTTTGGGAGGCTGAGGTAGGTGGATTACCTGAGGTTGGGAGTTTGAGACCAGCCTGGCCAAGATGGTAAACCCTGTCTCTACTAAAAATACAATAATTAGTCAAGTGTGGTGGCGTGCAGCTGTAATCCCAGCTACTCGGGAGGCTGAGGCAGGAGAATCGCGTGAACCTGGAGACAGAGGCTGCAGTGAGCCAAGATTGTGCCACTGCATTCTAGCTTGGGCAACAGAGTGAGACTCTGTCTTAAAAAAATTATACCAAGGGATCATTAAGAGGATGAAATGAATTGATATATGCTAAGTGCTTAGAAAGGGCCCGACACATCATAAGCACAATGTGAATTTTTTAGATAAAAATAAAGATTGAAAGCTTTCTCAGTGCCAGGCACTGTGGTAAGCACTTTAAATGCAGTATTATAATGATGCTAAGGGGTTGGTTGCTATTATTCCTACTCAAAAATAGGAAACAAACTCAAAGAGGGGAAGTGACTGTTCAAAGTCAAGAGCTATTAAGGCAGAGCTAGGCTTTAAGAGAAGCATGTCTGATCCCCACATAACCTCGTCACCACCTGTCATGATACCTGTAAAGGGAGCCTCAGAAATGGCTTCCTTCTATTAATAGATGAGTCAACAAATCCTCGCTAAGTGTCTGTCATGAGGCAATAGGTTCATGACACACTGGACAGAATAATGATGGCGTTTATAAATAAGAGGCTTATTTATACTTGAATGTCAGTTCTAATAATTCATGTGTGCTATGCTCTGCCACCTTCTCTACATTTACTAGTATTAAGAGTTAAAAAAGAGGTTCGTGGATTTCACCCCACTTGCATTTTGAATTGAGCTTCTGTAAAAGATTTCAGTGATTGCTTACTGCTGAGTAGCTGAATATCTTCCCTAACCTTACAGATAATTACTATTATTATTATTATTTTTTGAGACAGCCTCGCTCTGTCACCCAGGCTGGAGTGCAGTGGCATGATCTCAGCTCACTGGAACCTCCACTTCCCTGATTCAAGTGATTCTCCTGTCTCAGCCTCCTGAGTGGCCGGAACTACAGGCACACACCACCATGCCCAGCTAATTTTTGCATTTTTAGTAGAGATGGGGTTTCACCATTTTGGCCAGGATGGTCTCGATCTCTCGAGCTTGTGATCTGCCAGTCTCATCCTCCCAAAGTGCTGGGATTACAGGTGTGAGCCACTACACCTGGCCCAGATAATTATTTCTAATATGGATCTGTTAATAGGATTCAATACATTAGAGTTTTCTCTCTTGTTGTGTATTTACTCACCTGTGTATCTGATGCAGATTCGAGTTCAACATGATTGAAGGTGAAAGGTAGAAGGTAGAAGGCACTCGTGATCCATTTACCTTGGACAACAAGTACATGGTCTTCAAAGTGTCCACACTGGCCTCTGAGAACCACGGACAGGGCCGAGATATAATCACGGGGCTATGCAAGGATCAGCATCCCATGCTTATGCTGTTGCTGCAACTGAACAGGTAGGAAAGGTGTGTTAGTGGAGAAAACATTCCAACAGGTAAATTGCCATGTAATGTGTTATCCAGACCAAAGCTCTTTTCAGAATAAAAGAGAGTGCTAGTAAGAATTATGCCAGGGCAATAGGAGGAACTGGGACTGTCCTGGCCAATGGGGTTGATGGCCACCCCCTCTGCAGTCTACCAGGCTGACAGAGCACTGGGTGCAGACCCTGAAGAGGTGGGAGGAGCGGTACAAGGTCCTTGCTGGAGCCTGTGACAAAAGGGCAGGCTAGGGCTGGGCGGGGTGGCTCACATCTGTAATCCCAGCACTTTGGGAGGCCAAGATGGGTGGATCACCTGAGGTTAGGAGTTTGAGACCAGCCTGGCCAAAATGGTGAAATCCCATCTCTATTAAAAAATACAAAAAATTAGCCAGGCATGGTGGCGGTTGGGCACCTGTAACCCAAGCTACTAGGGAGGCTGAGGCAGGCGAATTGCTTGAACCCAGAAGGCAGAGGTTGCAGTGAGCCGAAATTGCGCCATTGCACTCCAGCCTGGCAATAAGAGCAAAACTCCATCTAAAAAAAAAAGAGGGCAAGCTGGAGTTGTCTGGATGGAAGTCTTTTTCGACCACTGTTCCGTCCCGATGTGTACATTCTTATGCTGTTGTGAATGGAGGTGTGAGAAGAATCCTGTTTGAAGGTAAATTCTGTATCTTCCAATTTGTTTAATCACCATAACTTTCTTCATGATTTCCCTGGGTATTTTCATCTGGAAGCACACTGTCTTGTCTGCTGACAGAGCAGCATTGACCTGGCCTCCTTTTTGGGGAGCCAACACTGTTGAAATCAGGGGTGAGCAAGCTGGGTTTAATGACAGTGGCCACCAGTTGTTCATGTATCTCATAAAATTCTTATCTAAGGCGGTGTGTATGTGAATGTGTAGGTGTATGATGTGTAATGAGGTATACAGGTGGGGATGTGTGTGTATATGATCTATAATGAGGAAGTATGCGGGAAGGGGTATGTGTGAGCTGATGTGTGTTGTGTAATGAAGAGGTAAGTAGTGGTGTGTGTGCAGGTATATTATGTATAATGAGGAAGTAAGTAAGTAGGGGTGTGTGTGTGTGTGCAGATGTGTGATGTGTAATGAGGAGGTAAGTAGTGGTTGTGTGTGTGTGTGCGCAGATGTGTGATGCGTAATGAGGTAAGTAATGGGGTGTGTGTGTGTACAGGTGTATGATGTGTAATGAGGTAAGTAGTGTGTATGTGTGCAGATGTGTAATGTATAATGAGGAGGTAAGGAGTGGTGTGTTTGTGTGTGTGTGAGTGCAGGTGTATGATGTGTAATGAGGTGGTAAGTAGTGTGTATGTGTGCAGATGTGTGATGTATAATGAGGTAAGGAGTGCTGTGTGTGTCTGTGTGTGAGTGAGGTGTATGATGTGTAATGAGGAGATAAGTAGGAATGTGTGTGTGTTCATGCTTGCTCATGCTGTGCGTGTGTGTGTGTGCATGCGTGCACTAATATGTATGCAGCATGAGCATGCATGGATCCAATAGATCTGATCCCGGCCACATCTCAGTGGCCTGTCTGGTTGGTGCTCTCTGTGGGCTCAGCCTGGCCTGGTCCTAGTATTCAGAGCCATCGAGAAGAGATTGTTGGAAGGAGATGGTGACAGGTGAGCTATTTCAGAGCCATGGCTATACACAAGGCCAGCAAGAAGGAGGCTGAGCTGAGACAGGCATGAAGTTTCATGGGCCGAGCCTCCTTGCCTTCTTCTGGCCTGTATGGGACTGTGGGCTTGCTCCAGGGCTGCTGGGGTGAGAGAGGCTAATGGGGAATGAGAGAGGGCTGTGGGAGCCACCCTGAAGGCTGGGAAGAAAATGAAGGAGGACAAAAAGGCATCAATGGCCATAGCTAAACATATCTAATTTAAAAATCCTGGAAATATTCACTCACACTTTTAATCTAAAGGGTTGAGATTTTCCCAAAGATAGCCAATCTGCCTTCAGGGCATGTGGCTCATGGTAAGGTCCACGTTGGTCTCATGGTCTTTGTGTTATCCTGATTACCACCCTCATCACCACTTCTTTTTCTGAAATGTACATAATGTAGAACTGGAGCTTATTTTTACTTACTGTGCTTACTGAATAATTTAATGTTTCTTAGTCTTCACTTTGAAAACAATGGCAATATCCTATATTTCTTATTCATCAAAAACCCCAAATGAAAGAAACTTAAGTTGAGTTGCTTTTACTTGTATGGGTCTTAAGTGATCTGATGATTTGGGTTGTCGTTGGCTCTTCTCAGAAGAAAGGCACTCAACTCTCTCTAGGATTGCTCACACACTTCTCAGCATGCTCTGTGTACAGCAATATTTAATTGTTTTTCTCCTCTTATAAGAGAAAAGAAGTGCATGATGGTGTGGCATGATGGTGTGGTGTGCAATGTGCTATTTTACATATGCAAAACATTATATTCAAAATAAAATACATTCCAAAACTGGTGATAGGGTGTCAAGGATTAAAACACGCGTGTGCACGTGCACACACACACACACACACACACTCCTTTTGATGTTAGGTTAGAAAGTTTCTGCTTTCATGACTTTGATAGTAGTTTTGGAGGTCTGAATTCAGTGTTTTCCAGTTTTGTATTTACTTTTGGTTAGTTTGTGAGCCTAATGTTAGGACCGATTAACTTAAAGAGTACAATAAAGTTAATTTCTAAAATTATCAGATCTAAGTTTATTTAAATTCATTTTAAAAGCACTGTTTCTTTAATACTCAACCCTTTGGGTTTGGGGAAGGAATGTGGGAAATTGTTACAAAAATAAAAGAATAAATAACCTGTTGCCTGTATTGCAAATTTGGAATTGCTGACACAGGAAATTACTTTATTTCTAGTGCTTTTGGAAAATTATTATCTTACAGTAGAAAAGCAAATAATTTGGATTTCCTCTGAGGGATGTTCTGTTCTGAGTGTGAAATTTTATTTTGTCTTTCATCAACAGAGACAACAGAGGAAATACTTTCTAATGAGATGTTTTTCCATCCAATTTAAAGTATGAAAAATCCTGTCTTTCATGGAAGGATTTTTGTCTTTTTTCTTGTAACTCCCAATTTAGTGCAGTGCCTTGGACATATTAGATGTTCAACACTTATTTATCAAACAAAGCCCAACTTTAGCGCATCATTCACGTGTCAGCCATGAATGACACATGGCTGCCTCCGTGTAGTTTGCAGGCTGCACTGTTTTTTACTCAGCTGGTCACTAGATGTCTCTCTGTATCCACGCTCAATTTCCATGAATATGCATGCTCATTATTGCATGCAGATACGACTGCTCAGGCTATGAAGTGTTTGAACAGCTCAGCTTTCCCTTTCACTGGGTGTCAGTTACAAGTACTGTAGGCTGTTGAACACAGAAGACAAAGCTGGCGTTGGTAATATGAAGTCATTGAAAGAAGAAACAGAGAACAGAGGAGCTGTTTTAATTCAATCAGGTTAGAGAGGTGCTCTTCCCTATACTGGAAATACTGGGAAAACATTACAGTCAGCAACTTTTAAAATTAGCCAGGCATCAACTTTAGCCATTTGCATGAATATGCATCGCACAGAGTGCTAGAACCCTGCAAGTGTTGTTTGGGCTGATGGTGCATATGTTAAACGGCTTATCTGTGATAACTGGGAGGCAGGATCATCTGTTGTTGAATAGACAGAACCCACTCTGCTAATGCTGCTTTGTGGTCAAACTTTGAGCCATCAGTGTAACTGAAAAGTCATTGCTGGCCAGGTTCTCTGAGTGTCTGTAATAGTATTCCCTCTACGGGTGTAGACACAGCCTTTAGCAGGAGGATACTTGCTGAGGAGGCATGGATAGAAAACACTTTAAAGGCTGGGATCATGGTAACCTTCATTGTAGTCACCTCTCATATCCATGTGCTGGGCTATTGTAACCATGTTTTCACTGAAAAGGAGGAGTTTTCTTTGGGACAAATCCATTTCTTTGAATAATAATTTTCCCCCTGATTATAAAAGTAATGCATTTCCTTTGTAGAAAATTTGGAAAATACAGAAAAATATTATGAAACAAAGATTCTTACCATTTTAGAGATCAAACAAATCGTGTTGTATGTATAACTTTATTTCCTACTTTTAACATAATATTGTATAATGAACATACTGTATTCCAGATTATTACTCTTCAAAAACCTGATTTTTGACAGCAACATACTACTCCACCTTTTGCCTGTACTGCATTTTTAATCATATTTAATCATTTAATATTAATATTTAATCATTTTCCTATCAATGGACACTTAGGTTTTGTTTCAAATTTTCTACTTTCATAAATGATGCTGAAATAAGTACTGTTACAGATACATTTTTCTCACATCTCTGATTCATTTCTTAGCATGAATTTCTGTAATTGAAATTAAAGGGAGGGCTAATGGATTCTTGATGTAGAAGTGAAATGCAACTTTTCTCAGGAAGAGTCCTTTATCCTTTTGGTTATACTCATGGCTGGATCGAGTGTCACTGAAATGAGGGTATTATCAGAATTCTCAAAAGTGTTTCTCATGTAGCATCTTTTCATATAAGTCAATGTCAGTGGTAGAAAATTCAGATCATTCTATTTTGCAAATAAGTTCTCCTTGCCTTATGCCAGCACCATTGGCTTATCTGTGATAATTGGCTGCTTTTTCATACCCTCGTGTATGTTTATAGCATCTTCTATCACTTGGAGAGATCCATGAGAGGCCGCCTATGTGTTTCTAAAGACATCCATTTCTCAATGTGGCACTCTCCTCCAATCACTGGTGGGTTTAATGCAGGTGACCTGATTTGCAATGGGGAATCTCAAGGGAGGTGTTTTTGTCATGGTCCTTGTAATTATGTTCTTTCACCAGGAAGGGCACATTTTATTCCCATTCTAATAAAAGAACCAGGATGTAGGGGGTTGAGAGCATTTCTGTGACCATGCCATTGAGAAAGCTCTTTTTCTTTCTCAGTTTTTAAAAGATCGACATTGAATTAAAAGGATACTGGCTAGCGGTCTGTCTATCTTGTTGATCTTTTCAAAAAACCAGCTCCTGGATTTATTGATTTTTTAGAAAGTTTTTTGTGTGTTTCTATCTCCTTCATTTCTGCTCTGATCTTAGTTATTTCTTGTCTTCTGCTAGCTTTTGAGTTTTTTTTGATCTTGCTCCTCTAGCTCTTTCAATTTTGATAATAGGGTGTCAATTTTAGATCTTTCCTTGCGTATCACCACTGATTCCACAGAAATACAAACTACAATCAGAGATTACTACAAACAACTCTATGCACATAAACCAGTAAACACGGAAGAAATAGATAAATTCCTGGACACTTGCACTCTCCCAAGCCTAAACCAGGAAGAAGTTGAAACCTTGAATAGACTAGTAACAAGGGCTAAAGTTGAGGCAGCAATTAATAGCCTACCAACCAAAAAAAGTCCAGGTCCAGATGGGTTCACAGCTGAATTCTACCAGATATACAAAGAGGAGCTGGTATCATTCCTGTCGAAACTATTCCAAACAATACAAAAAGAGGGAATCCTTCCCAAATCATTTTATGAGACCAACGTCATCCTGATACCAAAATCTGGCAGAGACTCAACAAAAAAACAAAACTTCAGGCCAATATCCATGATGAACATAGATGCAAAAATCTTCAATAAAATACTGGCAAATCGATTTCAACAACACATCAAAAACCTTATTCATCACTATCAAGTAGGCTCCATCCCGGGGATGCAAGGCTGGTTCAACATACGCAAGTCCATAAACATAGTCCACCACATAAACAGAACCAAAGACAAAAACCACATGATTATCTCAGTAGATGCAGAGAAGACCTTCAACAAAATTCAGCCCTTATGCTAAAACCTCTCAATAAACTAGGTATCTATGGACATATCTCAAAACAATAAAAGCTATTTACAACAAACCTATAGCCAATATTATACTGAATGGGCAAAAACTGGAAGCATTCCCTTTGAAATCCAGCACTAGACAAGGATGCCCTCTCTCACCACTCCTATTCAATATAGTATTGGAAGTTCTAGCCAGAGCAATTAGTCAAGAAAAAAAAAATAAAGGACATTCAATTAGGAAAAGAGGAAGTCAAATTGCCTATTTACAGATGACATGATTGTATATTTAGAAGACCCTATCATCTCAGCCCCGAATCTCCTTAAACTGATAAGCAACTTCAGCAAAGTCTCAGGATACAAAATCAAAGTGCAGAAATCACAAGCATTTCTATACATCAGTAACAGACTAACAGAGGGCCAAATCATGAGCAAACTCCCATTCACAATTGCTACAAAGAGAATAAAATACCTAGGAATAGAGCTAACAAACGATGTAAAGGACCTCTTCAAGGAGAAGTACAAACCACTGCTCAAGGAAATAAGAGAGGACACAAACAGATGGAGAAACATTTCATGCTCATGGTTAGGAAGAATCAATATCATGAAAATGGCCATGCTGCCCAAAGTAATTTATAGATTCAATGCTATCCCCATCAAGCTACCAATGACCTTCTTCACAGAACTGGAAAAAAACAACTTAAACTTCATGTGGAACCAAAAGAGAGCCCACATAGCCAACACAAGCCTAAACAAAAAGAACAGAGCCAGAGGCATCACGCTACCTGATTTCAAACTATACTACAATGCTACAGTAATCAAAACAGCATGGTACTGGTCCAAAACAGAGATATAGACCAATGGAACAGAACAGAGGCCCTGGAGGCAATGCCACACATCTACATCTATTTGATCTTTGACAAACCTGACAAAAACAAGCAATGGGGAAAGGATTCCCTGTTTAATAAATGGTGTTGGGAAAACTGGCTGGTAGTGTGCAGAAAGCAGAAACTGGACCCCTTCCTGATACCTTACACTAAAATTAACTCCAGATAGATTAAAGACTTAAACATAAGATCTAACACCATAAAAATCCTAGAAGAAAACCTAGGCAAAACCATTCAGGACACAGGCATAGGCAAGGACTTCATGACTAAAACACCAAAAGCAATGGCAACAAAAGCCAAAATAGACAAATGGGACCTAATTAAACTCCAAAGCTTCTGTACAGCAAAAGAACAATCATTAGAATGAACCGGCAACCAACAGAATGGGAAAAAATTTTTACAATCTACCCATCTGACAAAGGACTAACGTCCAGAATGTACAAAGAACTAAAACAGATTTACAAGTGTTCACCCAAAAGTGGGCAAAGGATATGAACAGACACTTTTCAAAGGAAGACATATATGAGGCCCACAAACATATGAAAAAATCCTCATCATCACTGATTATTAGAGAAATGCAAATCCAGACCACATTGAGATACCACCTCATGCCAGTTAGAATGGCGATCATTAAAAAATTTGGAGACAACAGATGCTGGAGAGGATGTGGAGAAATAGGAGCACTTTTACACTGTTGATGGGAGTATAAACTAGTTCAACCATTGTGGAAGACAGTGTGGCCCTTCCTCAAGGATCTAGAAATAGAAATTCCATTTGACCCAGCAATCCCATTACTGAGTATATACCCAAAGGATTATAATTCATTCTATTATAAAGACACATGCACACGTATGTTCATAGTGGCACTGTTTATAATAGCAAAGACATGGAACCAACCCAAATGTTCATAAGTGATAGACTGGACAAACAAAATGTGGCACATATACACCATGGAATACTATGCAGCCATAAAAAATGATGAGTTTGTGTCCTTTGTAGGGACATGGATGAATCTGGAAACCATCATTCTCAGCAAACGGACACAAGAACAGAAAATCAAACACTGCATGTTCTCACTCATAGGCGGGTGATGAACAATGAGAACACATGGACACAGGGAGGGGAGCATCACACACTGGGGTCTGTTGGAGGTGGCCAAGGGAGGGACAATGGGGTGGGGTGGGGAGGTCAGGGAGGGATAACATGGAGAGAAATGCCAGATGTAGGTGATGGGGGGCTGGAGGCACCAAACCACATTGCCATGTGTGTACCTATGCAACCATCCTGCATGATCTGCACATGTACCCCAGAATCTAAAGTACAATAAAAAAAGGATACTAATTTAACTTTTAGTCTTTTTGAAAAAATAATTCATTTCTAAAAGGAAAAAAAAAATTAGTATTTTGGGATACAAAGGAACATCTTAATTTTTTCCAAATGAAGTTTTGAACTTAAATATGCATTTCCTTCCTCAAAATCTGGAATGCTTCTGCTCTTGGTGTTTTGGGAAAAGGGCATAACATTTTTTTTCAGCCTGTGTACGTACAAGCCTCTAACATTCCTTTCCTGCTTTGGATTTCACAAATTATGGAAGCGATAGCTCAGAAACAGCGCAAAAGATAAACTAAGGTTCTATCTGAGGCTCCTTTCCTGCTCCTGGTTCATGTCCTGCCTGTAAGTTTTCCCACATTATTCCAAGTTCATCGATGTGTCTAACTGCCTCAAAGCAGGTTACTACCCAATGCTCTTGGCATCTGGCCTTCTCTGAGCCTTGGGCACTGCACAAGCAGGACTGGTCGGGTGGGGTATGAAGGAAGAACGTGGTCAGCAGGGTCCTCTGTGTCACTGCTGGCTGCTCTGTCATCCCCCGACCCCTGAGGCCTCAGATGCTCAAGCCCCCTCCAGGCTCTGGGCTGCTCATTGCTGGGATTCACCAAGTTTTTCCCTCTTTGATCCCAAGCCCCATGTCCTGACTTGCACCCTCCTCCCTCAAATTTCACCATGCTCTGTTGACCCCAAAATCTACTTCTGTATGAAACCTGAGAGCAGGTGCAAAATTACCTTGATGCCGTGGTAGCCTCCAATAGCCCACCTCCAACACCCCAAGGCTCTCCTCACTGTCATGGAAGAGGAAATCTCACAAACCAAATTGAGATGCTTAAGTCACCCAGTTTATGGAATCAATTGAAAACATACCGTGAGAAACAATGAGAAATTGACGGGGTTGTGAACACATGCAGGATTGGGCACCTAGAGAGTCAAAGGACTGAGCACGCTTCCAGGTTTCCAGAGTCCTGGGTTAGGTAATGTTCACATGTCCTGTTTTCTCTGTCTGCTGCATCTGCCTTCCCTGACGATGGTGTGGTTACAGGAACTGAGGTAAGAGCAGAGGTTCAGAAGGGGCTCGGCAGATGTGAGACGCCTGCAGCCGGCACATGCTTCCTCTTGGAGAGATGCAGGAACAAGTGTGGGCCAACAGCTGCAGCTCGCCGATGAACCTGCTGCGTGCCTGTGTAAGGTAGAGCAATGGCTCCTCAAAGGTGTCCCTGTCTTCATTCCTAGACCCAGGACTGTGGTACCTTACACAGCAAAAGGGACTTTGTATATGTAGATGAGGATCTTTAGAAAGGGAAGTTATATAATGTAATAGTAAGAGGCCTTTGAGAAAAGCGAGAGGTAGAGTCAGAGAAGACATGGTGCTGGAAGCAGAGGTCAGAGAGAGATGCTGTTTGAAGATAATACTGCTGGCTTTAAAGATGGAAGAAAGGCCAGGCACGGTGGCTCATGCCTGTAATCCCAGCACCTTGGGAGGCTGAGGTGGATGGATCATCTGAGGTCAGGAGTTTGAGACCAGGCTGGCCAACATGGTGAAACCTCGTCTCTACTAGAAATAGAAAAAAAATAGCCAGGTGTGTGGCAGGTGCCTGTAATCCCAGCTACTCGGGAGGCTGAGGCAGAAGAATTGCTTGAACCAGAGGTAAGGAAGTTGCAGTGAAGCGAGAACACACCAATTCACTCCAGCATGGGCAACAAGAGTGAAACTCAGTCTCAAAAAAAAAAAAAAAAAAAAAAAGATGGAGGAAGGGGCCATGAACCAAGGAATGTAGGTGGCCTTTAGAAGCTAGAAAAACTAAGAGTTATGGATTGAATTGTGTCTCTTCTGTCCTTTCCTTCCCCTTGTCCCCAAATTCATATGTTGACATCCTAACCTCCAATATGTCAGAATGTGACTGTGTTTGGAGATAGGGGCTTTGCAGAGGTAATTAAGTTAAAACAAGATCCCATGAGTGGGTCCTAATCCAATATGACTTGTGTCCGAATAGCAAGCAGAAGCTCTTATCACAGATGCAGACAGAAGGGAGATGATGTAAAGACAGCAGGAAGAACATGGCATCTACAAGCTGGGGAGAGAGGCTGGAACAGATCCTGCCTTCATGGCCTCAGAAGGAAGCACCCCTGCCAACACCTTCGTCTTGAACTTCCAGCCTCAAGAATGGTGAGAAAATACAATCTGTTGTTTGATTCACCCAGCCTGTGATATTTTGTTATTGTAGCCTTCACACAGTTCTATAGCAAGGAGACAGCCTCTTCCATGAGCTTACACAAGTCTAGTGCAGCCACGCGAGCACCTTGATTTTAGCTCAGTGAGACCTGAGTCGGACTTCTGACCTCCAAAACTGTAAGATGATAAATGTGTGCTCCTTTCGGTCACTGGGTTTATGATATTTTGTTACTGAAACAAGAGGAAACTTATACAGTATCTGTAGCTTTCTTGTGTTTCTTTGGGCAGAGAACATGGGCTGGAAATGGGACCATAATGTGTCACTTATGAGTGGCCAGTTTAGGGGTGAGAAAAGTGACAGCCTGGAGATTGCATGGTCTGTATTTTAGGACTTGGTCTTTCTACCTAACTCTGTCTATGAGTAACACTCTTGTTTGTTCTATTACCCATTTAAAGTCATACAATTCAATTTATTTTAGCTTGAGACTCCGTCTCACTCTGTTGCCCAGTCTAGAGTGCAATGGTGGGATTGCAGCTCACTGCAACCTCCACTTTCCAGGTTCAAGGGATTCTTCTACCTCAGCCTCCTGAGTAGCTTTGATTACAGGCATCCCACACCATGCCCGGCTAATTTTTGTATTTTTGTAGAGATGGGGTTTCACCATGTTGGCCAGGCTAGTCTTGGCTAGTCTTGACCGTGCCTGTGGCTTCTTCTGCCCAGCCCCTTGAACTTCTGCTCTTACCTCAGGAGATCTCAGGTGATCCACCTGCCTTGGCCTCCCAAAGTGCTGTGAATACAGGAATGGGCCACTGTGCCTGGCCTATTCTAGCTATCTTTAACATAGCTAATATGTCACTAACTGACTCTACATAACACATCTTCTGGATTATGCTGTATGTTTACTCACTGTCTGTGGGTAAGCGCATAGCATAATCAGTAGTTTACCTTAGTGCACAGTTTACCTAACACATCAATAAATTTTGCCTGCATTGCATAGTCACTAGCTTATTTACTATCTACGTAAGTGTATTAGGGTTCCAGAGAAACAGAACCAGTAGGATCTCTCTCTCTCTCTCTAACATCTATCTATCTATTTAACTGTCATGTGTTTGTCTGTCTGTCTATGAGCACTGGCTCATGAAATTGTAGAAGTTGACAAGTTCCAAGATCTGCAGGGTGAGTTGACCTGGAGACCCAGGGAGCCAATGGTTTAGTTTTAGTCTGATTCCAAATGCGTAAGAACTGGGAGAGCTGATGGGATAGTTGCAGTCTGAAGGCCATCAGGCTTGAGTCCCAGGAAAAGCCAGTGCTTTAGTTTAAAGGCTGTCAGGCAGGGGGAGTCTTCTCTTCTTGGCCTTTTTGTTCTATTTGGGCCTTTGACTGATTGGATGAGGCCCACCTACATGAGGGAGGGCAATCTGCTTCACTTAGTCTACTAATTTGAGTGTTCAATTCCTCCAAAAACATCACAGAAACACCCAGGATAGTGTTTCACCAAATGTCTGGGCACCCTGTGGCCCAGTCAAGTTGATCATAAAATTAGCCGTCATGGTAAGTAATACATCCTTTGAGTTTCATCCTTCTTGTTTATTTTGTATTGTCTTCTATGGTTGTGATCAATATTTTAAAATAACACAGCAATCACGTGTTACAGCTGTCATGTTCCAAAAGTGCTGATAGCCTATCTTTTCTGTGAACAATATTCACATTTGGAAATAGAGAGCCCTGAGCACAGTCCTCCTCCTGCATGATCCCAGCTATGGCATTGGGTGAATTCTGTGACATATGGAAGTTATTAATTTCTTCCTTCTTCTTCTTACTTCCCTGCCACTCTTTTCTTTAAGGCCCAGGGTGTGTGTTCACACAACGTCTCTGGCTTCTTCTGGGCTATAGCACCAGATTACATGGCTGGGACAGAGATCATCTGACCTACAAAGCCTCAAAATATTTCCTAACTCACAGAAAAAGTTGATTGACCCCTACCCTAGAGCTTCATAAAAATAAACCTTACCACTTCAGTTTTAAATTCAAAGATTATTTACTTTCCTAAGGTTCCTAACCAACTGGAAATTGGCAGTTATGTGACTCAATTTCAGAACCAGGATATTTCCAACATACCACGCTGCCTTAGGGGAACCTGTCTTTAGTTTGTGTGGTCCACTTTTTCTGCTTAAAGAGCATGATTTTGACCTAATTTTGTTGTCTTATGGACCTAATTTTGTTGTCGTCAATCTCCTTTTCAGCTCAGCAGACTGACATCCAATATGTAATCTCTGTTTCCGGGTCTTAGCTATCTTCTAATTTATTATGAACTCAATAAATACGTCTTTTATTTTGTAATTTAAGGTTGTTGATGAAAGAGTTAAGGTTGTGTTGGATACATGTGTTATTGTCCGTGAAATGCAACTAGTTATGCATCCAGAGTGAATCATTAAAAACGAAACACACCTTTTAATGTTGGAATAATTTTAGATTTATGGAAGAGTTGCAAAGGCAGTACAGAGAGCTTTTTGTGAACTCTTCACCTGCTTTCCTTAATGTTAACCTCTTGCATAGCAGTGGCATATTTATAAAAACTAAGAACTTAACGTTGAGACAACACTATACATTAGACTATAGACTTTATTCTGATTAGTTTTTTCCCAGTGACTTTTTTCTTTTCCAGAATATGACACTGCATTTTGTCAACACATCTCCTTAGGCTTCTCCAATCTGTGAGTTTCTCAGTCTTTTGTTGTTTTTCATGACCTTGGCATTTCTGAAGAGGACTGGTCAGATATTCTGCAGAATGTTCCCCGTTTGCATGTGTCTGAAGTTTTCTCATGATTAGACCAGGGTTTTGTTTTGGATCCTTGGAAAGAATACCATGAAGATGAAGTACTCTTTTGTTTGCAATGGCAGGTGTATGTGATATCAAAATGACTTAATACTGGTGATTAATTTTAAATACTGGTGCATGATTTTTAATGATTAATCAACAATATTAGGTCACACTCATTTTGTATTCAGCACAATAGAAGGTACTTATTGGGTGAGATAATTGAGAAACAGCTAGAAAATCATTCCAAAAAAGGGATAAGAAAGAATATTGTTTATATAATGTGCAAGGAAATAGATGAGTAGGCAAAGAATAGACAATTCACAAGGGAAAACTTTTTTCTTCTTTACACAAGGGAAAACATTTTGAAAAATACCTGAAAAAGTTTATCCTTATGCATAAATAGTAATTGTCATATCATTATAATATTAATTTAAAAATGGTACACAAACTTAAAAATATTAATTGAAAAGTTGGTGTAACCAATGTGTATTTACAGTGTAATTACAATTATTTAAAAAATATGTGAAGTTAAAGAAGACCAGATTATAGAATAAATGTTAACAGTGATTGCTTTTGGATGATGAGTTTGTGGGTGATTGTTTTTCTTCCTTTGACTTTTCTATAGCTTTGGAAAAATTTAACGATGGGCTTGCATTCGTCTTCTAGGATTGTCCTAACAGAATGCCACAGACTGGGTGGTTAAACGACAGACATTTATTTTTTCACAGTTCTGAAGGTTAGAAGTCCAAAATCAAGGTGTCGACAGGGCTGGTTTCTTCTGGGGCCCCTCCCTGTGGCTCTCAGGTGGCTGCCTTTTCTCTGTACACGCACATTCCCGGTGTCTCTTTCTCTTCTTGCAAAAATACTAGTCCTTTTAGATCGGGGCCCACCCTTATGACTTCATTTGACCTTGAAGGTTAAAATATTAACACTATCTCCTTAAAGGCCCTAACAGTCATATTATGGGTTAGGGCTTCAACATATAAATTTTACAGGGACACACTTCAATTCCCAACAGAGCTATGTTTTTTTGAGATGGGATTTCGTGCTCATTGTTCAGGTTGATGTGCACTGGCATGATCTTGGCTCACTGCAACCTACGCCTCCCGGGTTCACGCGATTCTCCTGCCTCAGCCTCCCAGGTAGCTGGAATTACAGGTGCCTGCCACCATGCCCAGCTAATTTTTGTATTTTTAGTAGAGACAGGGTTTCACCATGATGGCCAGGCTGGTCTCAAACTCCTGACCTCAGATGACCCTCCCGCCTCAGCCTCCCAAAGTGCTGGGATTACAGGCGTGAGCCACCATGCCTGGCCAGAGCTAAATTAACAGATGCAATGTGAAGTACTGGAAAGAACATAAAAGTTAGAGTCAAAGCTGATTTGAATAGCTACTTAAAGGCCATATCAGCTTGCGTAGATCTGTACCTCTGTTAGTTTATTTGTCAAACTGGAATAATAAAATAATTTTGCAGGATGTTTGGGAAAAAATTAAGTGATCCAATAAGCATGGAAGTGCCTGGCACTAGTTATACTTAATATTGACTTTCTTAAAAGATGCGACACCTGTCCTTGGGATTTTTATAATCTCCTTAGAGAGACAAGATTAAAATACATTAATGGGTGAAATACTAAGTATTGTGGAACCTCATGTAGTTATGGTAGGAATTCAGGGGAGGTGGAGGGAGAAGTGGAAGAATACTGAGAAAAGTTCTGGGGAGCAGGAGGAACTTCTATGTTGAATGTGCTAGACACTGTTCTAAGCCATTTGGATCCACGTTCATTCAAATATGTATTAAGTGCCTACCATGCCCCAGGCATTAGTCAGGGAATTGGTGCTACAGGAGAGACCAGAATAAACAAAGATACCTGCTTTCATGTAGTTCATATTTCAGTGCAGGGAGACAGGTAATAAACAAATAAACATGCAAGTATATGGCTTGACCATATACTTGCTAGGGAGAAAAACACAGCAGGAAGCGTGTTTCCTTTAGGTAGGGTGATCAAGGTGCTTCATGCTCACATGCAAAGATGAAGCCAGCTTCTTGCATTCCAAGGGGGAAGAGAGTCTTAAAAACGGATCAGTTACCGGAAACAGGGGAAGTGCTATTATATGAACCAAAGTGATAGAGGGATAAAAGAGAGACCAACAGACTAACTCCCTGGGAGTTAGGGAGGTCTTCACAGAGAGGTGGTGTTTCAGCTGAGTCTAGGAGTGGATAGCATTTCCCTGAGGAAAGACCAGAAAGGTGCCCCTGATGAAGGGAATGTGATTGGGTTCAGGGGCTCGGAGGATACTTGGATGTGTTGGGAGCCATAGGGTAAGGAGGGGAGACATGTTTGAAAGGCAGATGGGCACTTATATGTGAAGGACTTTTCTCTATTATGCTGGGGGAGTTTGGATTTTATTCTCTAGGTGAAGGAGGCGACAGTTATTTCAAGCAGGGGTTTTTCAAAACATTTCTTGCATTGGAGGTTGGATGCATGCTGACTTCATTTACTGAGATCTAGAAAAGAGTGCAAGGGGGTTGAGAGGAGAAGGAGAAATGAACATGGAGGAGGAAATAGAGTGAAGGAAGGGGAAGTATGAGTTCAGTCTGGGAAGGTGGAGAGTCCAGTGGCTGGAGGAGGAGCCTGAGCTGGGGGCAAGGCAGGAGGAAACACCTAGATTTGAGTTGTATCTCAAGACTCTAATTCTATCTGCCTTCCTAGGGTAGTTAATTCCTCTCACACCAAAATCCTGATCAGATTAAATCAAAATCTTAAAAAATGAAAACAACACTCCTTTCATTCTTCTGCAATGTGAAATTTAATGCTTTTTTTTAAAAAAAAATCAAGAAAGTTGCATAAATACAGACACATTTGTACTCTGCCAAATTGTGTTAATTATTTCTCAGCTAGGTTTCTGCCCATGGGTTTAAAAAGTATCATTTACACATAAGTACTTTGCCAGTTAAGGAATTACAATAGAAACATTTATTCATAGAAGCCACGGTCATCCCTTTCTCCCACTCTCTCTGCTCCCACTTTTTAAGCAGCATGTGTTTTCTGTACATTTTTCTAGCCTTCAGAAATAACTTTTGGTCATTTTCTTCAAGTTACAAATCCCCAGGGCCTGCAAATTTGAAGACATGCGGTGTATCTAAGTGCTCTCCTTGCTTTATTATTCCTGTAGGTCTTCCTTCCCTCTTCTTCTAAGTCAGCTCTTGGCTCCTTACCTCAAGTGCCTACTGAGGACATGTGGGCTCATTTACTCTTTCTCTCAAGATCCGTGGGCCCAAGAACAGGTCAACCCTCTCCCAACATGATTTTGAGCTAAGTTATCTATTGCTTTTTTTTTCTCTTGATTCCTTTCCTTCTTAAAAGGTGTCTACAGTCTGCCTTGGTCCTTTAGGGGTCAGCATACCCTCTCTCTTTCTCACTCACTGGCTGGCTATTGTCATGTCTGTGTGCACACACACATGCGATTCAGTGACTTTCTCCAGAAGCGCCCTGGCTTGAGTGAGCTGGTTCAGTGCCACTGGGAGGAGGACAGTTTCCCCCCCACAGGGGCAGCACTGCTCTGACTTAGGGAGTTTAATGTCCTGTCAGATGTTGATGCTTTTACTTCCCTTCCTGTTTCAATTGGAATGAGTCACATTTGAAAATATTTCCATCCTTCTAGTGACTACATTGAATGGCACACATTTTTCATTATTATTTACTGCGATTAACCTTAGCCTCATTCTTTTTTTCTTGTAAACATTAGTACAGTTATTTCTATTATTATCTAGGTCTCCCTACTTGGCTTCATTAAAATGGATTGCGGTCTAATAGGTTGAGAAGCAGTCCTTTTTAATTTCTGGAGACTCAGCATTCATTAATGGAATAATGAAAACTATGGTGGGAGAGTGTAGATAGTTGGCAATAGAGTGTTCCAAACTATTTTAGATCAGCTTTCTCGTCATTTGTCCTCCCCTAAACAAAGCTACTTATAGACCTTCTCCAGTACGGTCCAATACTAAGCTCTTTTTTTTTTCTTTTTTTTTGAGGTGGAATCTTGCTCTGTCTCCCAGACTGGAGTGCAGTGGCATGATTTCGGTTCACTGCAACCTCCGCCTCCCAGGTTCGGGCAATTCTCCTGCCTCAGCCTCCCTAATAGCTGGGATTACAGGGATGTGCCACCATGCTCGGCTAATTTTTTTATTTTTATTTTTAGTAGAGATGGGGTTCTGCCATGTTGGCCAGGCTGGTCTTGAACTCCTGATCTTAGGAGTTCAAGACCTTAGATGATCTGCCTGCCTTGGCCTCCCAAAGTGCTGGGATTACAGGCATGAGCTACAGCACCCAGCTGTGTTAATTAAACTTTCTTTACTGCCCTGAGCTCTTCTTATGACATTTCTTCGAGCTAGGACAAGTGACTCAGTCTCTTTGTAATTTATTGAGTTCTTTGATTAAAAGAGATCATTACCAACTAAAAATTCTACCCTCTTGGCTGGGGTGCAGTGGCTCCTGCCTGTAATCTTAGCACTTTGGGTGGCTGAGGCAGGTGGATCACCTGAGGTCAGGAGTTCGAGACCAGCCTGGCCAACATAGCGAAACCCTGTTTCTACTGAATATATAAAATTAGCCAGGTATGGTAGCACATGCCTGTAATCCTAGCTATCTGGGAGGCTGAGGCAGGAGAATCTCTTGAACCTGGGGGGTGGAGGTTGCAGTGAGCTGAGATCATGCCGTTGCACTCCAGCCTGGGCAAGAAGAGCGAAACGCCATTAAAAAAAATTCTACCCTCTCTGCTCTTGCTCTCACATCCTTCTAATGGATAAAGGGAAGATCTTTGCAACACAGCCAGATTTCAAGACTGCTGCGTCGTGTGCCTGGCTTCCTGGTGGTAGCCACCTGCTGCTGAGGATCTGTTTCAAAGGGGAACTGGCGAACTTCCCTTTTAAGCAAGAGTTACAGCACAAAAGCTGCCTCAGTCATAATTTCTAACGCAGTCATCTCCTCTTTATAAGTGCACTTCCTCAGAGACCTGTGGACATAAATGAAATGTGTTAGGCAGAGCCCTTTCGAAGTTTAGACTTGTTTTCTGGACGGATGCCAGATTTCCTGGATGGCTGGTGATAGTCCCCTCGTCCCCCCGTGCAGTGCATCTAAAATTGCCTGTCTGGATTGTCATCCTTTTTTAGTGTGTACTTAAAGCGGAAGTGATGTTATCCAGACCCTGTGCAGGAATGAGCTCATGTCATGAGGTTTCGCTCTAATGTTGGTTTCCCTCAGTTAGTTTAGTGACACTAGGATCTGAAGGCAGGCGAATGGCTTTGATACCATTTCAAGGTGTCTGACATTTTCAGTATTCCAGGGTTACTGGGAAATTACTGCAGAAAGGAAGATGCTATGTAAGGTGGCAAGTCGATCTACTAGTTGTTCACAGCCGTGGGAAGATACCATGGGACTGTTAATAATATGTGCTGAAAAGACGTCTCTCTTGTTGCTTTAGAAAATGTAGTTCATCTACATGGATATTGGCTTCTTTATGGTCCTATCCTAAGTGGAGCAATGGCTGAATTCTATTTTTCTGCTAAGATTTTAGGCAGGAGAGTATTTTTCATGAATATCTTGTAAATCATTAGTAAATGTTCTCTGATAAAGGATTCAGGCTAGATAGGTTTGAGAAGTACTGAGGAAGAATATGATGGTGTCACCCCATAGGACATTTACATTGCTTTTCCTAATGCTGAAATGCAAATATGTGTACGTTTAAATTGACTTAATGATCTCATAAAAACTAAATTTCTCTTCCGAGAACTTGATGAAAACGACCAACCATGAATATCCTAGCAAACCATCCTCATGTCTGTTTTTAGATATGCATTCCCTGAAGAATTTTATTTATTCATTTGTTTATTTGTTCATTGAGCAAATATCTATTGTATGCCTTCTCTGTACCAATACCTAGGGAAACACTTCACCTTAATGAAAAGAAGGTTGTGGCCGACGCGGCTCATCACCCACCCCTTTCCTTTAGTAATGTTGAGTCCAGTGCAACCCAGGACAAAGGCTATGCTTCCCAGCTTCCTTTGCAGCAAGAAGTGACATGTAGCCCATGGGATGTGACCGAGGGGGCTATGCGCAGAGTTGCTGTGGGCCTCTATGCACAGGCTAAAGTAATCACAGGTACGCGCGTGTAAGTAGCCAGCAAAATGAAGATGCGTTTTGGATGGCCGAACAGCAAGACAGGAAGAGCTGGAACTCTGATACTAAGGAGTGCTACCACACTTGGAATATTTATGATTAGATCATCTTTAAAATAAATAAACTATTATCAATTTAAGTCACTGCTACTTTGACCTTTTTTTGTGACAGCCAAACCAGTAACCTAACTGATCCAGAAAGGATTTTCAATGGTCAGGCATTGTCGTAAGATTGAGTAGGCACATTTAGGAGCTTTTAAAAGTCAAGCAGTGCATAATGAGCATCTCAGTTTAGATTAGAGGCCTGGATATGGAAGGGTAACTTTTGTGAGCTCCTGAAAGTTCTCACTCCCGCATTTTGGGAGAAGAAATCAAAGACCCAAGGAACTGAAGTTCCTTTCAGTGATGGTGGAGAGAGGCGCACTTCCTTTTCACCACTTTAGCTGACACATGTAGAGAAATAAGGCCAGGCTTCCATACGATGTCTGAATTTGCCCGTTTAGTCCAGGGGGTACAGGCACTCCACATGGATTCAAAGGTTTTAAAATAGTCAACATTTATTTTTCGAATTCCTTCTATATGTCTTTGTCAAACAAATTCTGGCATAGCAAACTTCCTTCTTACCAACAGGCTACCTCTATCCACATGGTGGGCATATGTAAACATACGAGTATTTATATTTAGATGTGGGTTAGGCATAGAATAGCTTTTTCTTCCTAAGTAAGGAAAAGAAAACCTCAATGCATTACTAAATGTGGCAGTTTAGCTCCAAGTAGACAAAAAGGACCATGTGAAAATGTGCTAAGCTTCCACATAGTTAACAGCATGTCACTTTGTGAGAGACTTTTCATAATTAATGAGCTGGTGCAATTTGCTCTGCATTTGACTTTGATGAATATGTTGTGGAGTATTCCCACTAGGACTCTTTCCAGTTGGTTTGGGAAGCTCTTATGTCTATATCCTGTGCGTGTGCATGGATCAAAGTGCTGGCCTCGAATGCTGCCATGTTAGGTCAGAGAACAGCTGTGCAAACTCAGTGACAATGCCTGAGATCCCACACCAGCCCTACATGTGATGACCCAGATGGACAGACCCCAAGCCAACAAACATAAAACTGAAACCAAAGCTACTTAAAGAAGGGATTGGACAACTTACCTGGCTATTTTATAGAGTCTTAGAGAATTTATATAATTAAATTTTCCTTCCTAAATCTGCCATGAATTTATTTATTTTTATTTATTATTATTCTTATTTTTGAGATGGAATTTTGCTCTTGTTGCCCAGGCTGGAGTACAGTGGCATGATCTTGGCTCCCTGCAACCTCCACCTTCCAAGTTCAAGCGATTCTCCTGCCTCAGCCTCCCAAGTAGCTGGGATTACAGGTATGCACCATCACGCCTGGCTAATTTTGTATTTTTAGTAGAGATGGGGTTTCACCATGTTGGTCAAGCTGGTCTCGAACTCCCTACCTCAGGTGATCCACCTGCCTTGGCCTCCCAAAGGCAGGGATTACAGGCGTGAGCCACTGCACCTGGCCCTATTTTTATCTATTTTTATTTTTAATTTAAGACACAGCCTCATTCTGTTGCCCAGGCTGGAGTGCAGTGGTACAATCATGGCTCATTGCAACCTCTACCTCTTGGGCTCAAGCAATCCTCCCACCTCAGCCTCCTGGGTAGCTGGGACTACAGGCATGCACCACGATGCCCATCTGCCATGAATTTAGAGACTGAATGAAATGACCTTATTGCTACGGTATCATCTTTAAACCATCTGATTAACATTTGCTTCATAGTGAATCCAGTGTATGGGGATAAATTATTTGCAGTTAAGTTATCAGTCAGTGTTGAATCAATGAATTATTCTGTCTAGAAACCACTGTATTTCAGAGAAGGAATTTAATACAGATCATTAGTATAGCATGATTTGAGAAAAATGAAGGAGCGAATACGGAGGCGAGTTTACTTCCAGATCAGTAACTGCAGGAAGTGGCTCTCCCCCTAGGCTTAAAAGCCAAAGGGAACATGATGCTTGCTGAGCCACCAAGATTGTTGCTATTAAAACTGAGTCGACCCAGCGGAAACCCAGAAGCCACCCTTGTCAGCCTTGGCTGCTGCCACCCCCATCTCTAGAGGTACTGCCAGAAGATGGAAAAAATAGCATCTCCCTTACTTCCACCTCCAATTTAGTGCCTCCCACTGTAGAAGCGAACAAGAGGCTGATTGGCAAGAGGGATCTGGGAAATGTGGTTTCCAGGCTTTCTGCTCCTGGGTCAGAGAGGAGGAGAAAGGAGAGCGAGAGTGGAGCTGGGGCAAAAAGAGACTATACAGCACCCAAGTGTTTCCAAGGATATGTTCTGTATGCATTTAAAGTAGGTGTACATTATCTGATTACATTAATGAAGGAATCTTTTATTGCAGCCAAGATTTCACCTTTTTAAATCCAACTCTGTGAAAGTATAATCTAACATCTACATACAATTCCAAAGTTGTGTGGATGCTAAAATGGGCTTTATATTAAAAATGTTCATGTTAATATTTACTTGAACGAATTATCCAACTGGCTTATTGTACTGGGAAAATAAGACTGAAACTGTCATACATGTCCCTTTCCCGTACCAATCATGTCTTCCTACAATAACCAGCAGGGATCAAACTTAAACAGAAAGGTAGTGAGGAAATAGGAAGAAACTCAGCTTAAATCTCATGTAGCTCCCATTGCAGATAAGAACACAGATGGTCCCTTTTCTGGGCAAGTGTAATCCCGAAGGCAATCCCAGCCCCAAAAATACCTTGGAGAGAAAGGAAATGGTACAAGAATAGACCTACACCTCCCTTTGGGCTTCATGGTGGTCAGAGCAAGTCAAGGACTTAACGATCTCAAGGGGTGGACACAGAAGCCTTTTGTTCCACTGTGTGGCCCAGCAATTTAAGCTATAAAAAAAAGAAAAAAAGCCTGTTGGTCAGAGTGGCATTGTGTAAACAGGACTGCATACTTTTCTTTTAAGAGTTCATTCCTATCTCTTCACACAGGCCTCAGAAGTGTGTCTGGAAGGCATTTTCCTTTTTGGTTGGAGGTGACTTAACAGACTGACAATTACTGTCATTACAAGCCCAGTCACAGAGCTGGCAGATCTAGGTGGCTGCTTATTCCTGAGCAGCAATGGGACAAGTGGGAGCAGCTGAGACCACACTGACAGGCCAGGGAGCTGCAGACGAGGAACCTGCCAGGGGAAAAGTCCCCTTTGATCTTCACACCAGACGGTAATTGCAGCAGAAGTAGAGCCAATGTGGTATTTTTTTTTTTATTGCAGTGGGATGGGCTTCACCAATCTGCATGCGTAGGCATTGCCAAGAGAAAGGAAAGATGATGCTTAGCTTACCTGCATCTTAAGCCATGCGGTGAAAAAGGTTCATGTTTTTCTTAACCAGAAATGGTCTGAACATTTTATAAAGGTAAACATTTATTACTTAATGCTTTAAATCATGTGGCAATTTCAGCTCACATGAGATCTGATGCTTGCCAACCAACTTGAATCTATTAATGACTGTTTTTTTAAAAAATATTTTTTATTTTATGTTTTTACAGAGACAATATTGCCCAGGTTGGAGTGCAGTAGTACAATCACAGCTGGGCTCAAGTGATCCTCCCTCAGTCTTCCCAGTAGCTGGGACTACAGGTAAGTGTCACCATGCCCAGCTAATTAATTTTTTTTTTTTTTGAGATGGGTCTCACTATGTTGCCTAGGCTGGTCTCAAACTACTGGGCTCAAACTGTCCTCCTGCCTTAGCTTCCCAAAGCTCTGGGATTTTTTACTAACCACTGGGTGTAAGCCACTGTGCCTGGCCTGTTTTCTTTTTTATACTTTGGGTGGACCAAAAAAATTCAATAATTTTCATTAAATTCAGCAGTGTGTTTGCCTTCAGATTTCCCTGGAAGTATCCACTGTCAGCCTCAAAGGAGATAGCAGACCTACACCCTTGGGATAGATCAATGTGCCCTGAAAAATATGTCTGGTTTGTTGTAATGCCACATTTGAGATAACGGAAAGGCTGTTTATATAGACAGTGGTCCAAGGAAGAAAGTGGGTCTGGATGAAAGGCATCTGTTCACATCCTTGTCTTGGTTACAAGAAAAGCCTCTCATCATTCCAGCCTTTCTGCCTGCAGTCAGGAACTGATCCGTGGAGGACCCAGTGCCTTCAGAAAAGGTTAACAGAACCTGCCAGAGGGCTTATCCATGAGTCTTCTCCATTAAGCCCATAATTCAGCTCATTAGACTTTTCGGGTTTCTGAATTGTGGTCTTTCTGTGATCTAAATAAGTTATGGTCTCTCTAACTGGACAGGATGTAGGGTGTTTATGACAGCCACTGTTATTTTGCTCTTAAATACATACCAACAGGCTCTTAATAAATAAATACAGAATGAATTCACACAGTGAATTCTCTGCTTATGGCCATTGATTTCCTGGTAGAATTCCCTCTTTTTCTTGTGTCTACAGGAAATGTCTTTCTTGCTTGTGTGTGTCTGCCAGGCTTGCCAGTTCTAAGTCGGCCATGGGATGGGCTGTGTTCAGAAGCACACACCATGTGACCTGTCAGGCAGATCAAAGCAGGGATTTCAGGGCTGACTACAAGGGGAAATGGTTAGTAATTAATAAAGGATGTGGAATTGGTCATGTTGACTGAAGGAGCCCAGAACCTTGGCGAAAGGCTCCCAGAAGCTGCCAAGATAATAAGAGTGGCGGAGCTAAGTTAGGTATGGGTGAAGCTCATAGGTGTTAATGCCACTGGGTGAGAGGAGGGGTCGGGGGTGGAATAAGAAGTTTCCAGCTTGGCAGATCTCACCCAGGCCCAGGGCTCACTTATTATAAGAGCCTCTTCAGCTCTGGCCATAGTTTTGGTTTGTTAAATGGAGTTTTCAGGGGCCATTAAGGACACACAAAAACATGATAATGGAGTTTTACTCTGAGAGTCAAGCTGTGGTTTCTTATTGGCCATTTCTGGCTTTTCGTTGCTTTATGTCAGTATATTTCATTTCCAGATTTATGATCAAAGAAACCTTTCTCTTCCCCTTGCTCATTTCTTTTCCTATGTGCGGTCTAATACAATGATGAAGGCAAATAAATCTGCAAGGAGTGTGTGAGTCTGCTGGTGTCTCACCATGGCTGTGGCCACCGTACACCTTCTGGTGGTTTGGTGGTGAGAAGTGGCGTGTGGGAAGGGGAGGTGGCAATGATGACGATGTTGGGAAAGAGGATATGAGGGGTGAGTCGCATCTCAGCAAGGCGCTGGTGAGTATGTCTTGGCCTGTCTCAGCTAACAAGGTTGATAGCAGCAAGAGGTGGAAGGTCTGGATGCAGCTGTGTGTGCGCCTGCGTGTGCGTATTCTTGGGAGTTGGCAGACAAATCATGGAACTTTCAGAGGAGTTTTCCACTCATTGGTTAGGATATTTCAGAGCTTATAAATGGCCTCATTGGATTTTGAAGGCATTTCCCCAAGAAAGTGTTGATGTCTGATCTCTTGTGTAATTATCATAAATATCTCAGGACATGATGTCCCTGTAAGGGGTAGATTCTGTTGGTTCTGACCAAGTGGCAGTGCAGTTTCTTAGCTTCTCTCTTGTTCTTTGCCCCCCTTCATTCCTCTTCCACCCTCCACCAACCTCCTCCAAGTTCAATGCCAGGGACAACATGGCACCAAGTTGGGGAAGTATAGAGAGCCGAGTAGGCAGCCTTGATGGACTTCACTGGCTCATCTTTAGTGGGTTACAGTGGAGTTTCTGCTCTCAGGGGATATTTTAATCTTAAGGGTAATATTACATAGTATGCACACTGAGAATAATTAGATATAAATATGACAGATGTCAAGATAATAAACAATATGGGCACTTGTTAATTATTCTTTGTCCTCATCTGTAATTTCAAAATGCAAAAGGGGTTGCAAGACTGGTGTGGAGAGTGATAAATGGCCAACAAATGCTTGGTGGATGCCATCAAGTTCTCTTTATGAAGAGAACTCCACACCCCTGGTACATCATTTGTCACATACTGCCATGTAGTAGCACTCCAAAACTCAGTGACTGCAAACTAGAATCCATTGCGGTTGCTCACCCATGGGTGGGTGTGGCTGGGTGGTCCTGCTCCAGGCATCTCTCATTCTCTGTCTGGGGTTGGAAGTTAACCATGAGGTTAGCCGTGACATGTTCTTCTGGTGGAGAGGTTCATGAGGGAAATGGGAAAACAAAAGGCTGCTTCAGGTCTGGGCTGCCCTGGCAAACTCTCCTGCTGCCCACATGCTGTCAGCTGAAGCAAGTCACGTGGCCAAGCCGAAAGTCAAGGGAAAAGAAAATGCATTCTTGGCACAATGAGGCTGGGTAAGGGTATGGACACAGAGAGGCTGAGATGGGGGCCAATCATTCAGGCTACATTCTCTCTCTCCTGGCTCATTTTGGCAGATATATCACCTTACCATCCTCAAGGATGATGTCTATGAGGAGATGATCTCTGAGGAGGTGACATTTAAATTGAGTTCTGGTGGGGCATGGTGGCTCACTTCTGTCATCCCAGCACCTTGGGAGGCTGAGGTGGGTGGATCACTTGAGGTCAGGAGTTTGAATCAGTCTGGCCAACATGGTGAAACCCCATCTCTACTAGAAATACAAAAATTAGCCCAGTGAGGTGGTGGGCGCCTGTAATCCCAGCTACTTAGGAGGTTGAGGCAGGAGAATGGCTTGAACTAGGAAGTGGAGGTTGCAGTGAGTCAAGATCGAGCCACTGCACTCCAGCCTGGGTGATAGAGTAAGACTCTGTCTCAAAAAAATGAATGAATCAATGAACGAATGAGTTGAGTTCTGCATGACAGGAAAGATTCAGCCACTCAAAACCTGAGGAAAGATTTCCAGGTAAGGAGAACAGCAGGTGTAACATCCTAAGGGAGGGGCAACCTCTCCAGAAATCCCCAGCTTGTACAGGCAGCCTTCCACGATGCTCCTACCTGCACTTTTCCTGTATTTTGAAGGGAAACATTCTCCCCCAAATTTTTAAGAGCCTGTGAGTACAGTAAGAAGGCCAACTTCTAACAGGATTGATTACTTACCTATTTATTAATATACCTTATTTTTAGACCAGTTTAAGTACACAGCAAAACTGAGAGGAAGGTACAGAGATTTCCCACACACCTCAGGACCCACACACGTATGGCTTCCCTCACTAGGAACTTCCTTCACCAGAGTGGTGCATTTATTCCAACTGATGAACCTGCATTGCTACATCACCGTCACTTAGAGCCCATGGTTTACTTTAGGGTTCACCGTCTGCGTTGTACATTCTGTGGGTTTGGACAAATGCAGTGCCCTCCCCACCTTTTTCTTTCTTTAAGATCATAAAGGTCTTTGACGCATGGAAGGCAGGCTTTTATTAACTAGGCACTTGTATCATAAACATGATTTCCAGACTAGCAGGAAAGTCCCAGAATTCTGAGTCATTGGTGTTTGAATAGATGTTTTGTAAGGTTAAGCATTTACTTTCACAAATAAAGCATTGATGAACTCAAGAGTGGCTTGAAATGAACTGGGAAAGTTTTATGATGTGCAGTCAGCCTTTGGAAGACAGTGCCATGATTTATAACAATTTCTCCCTCTTTAATCTGTATTCATATTCAAGAAAATCTTCTCTTTCTGGCCACCCATCATGGTCAATGCCAAGTATGAAGGAGACCTGTGTTTGCAAATAGAAAAACAATTAAACACAATTTCACGTGGAGGAAAAAGATATTTACCTGATATGTGCTAGGTATCTGCCCTTGGTTCATGGGATATGGAGCTGCAGTGCTGTCTTCTCTCATAGTTAGAGTTACTATATAAGACAATGATGAAGAATTCTGTTTGTGAAATACAGTTTTTTCAAGAGTTAGATCAGTATGGTTTATTCCTTGTTCTGGGCTGCTGGTAATACAGCTAGGATATATTAACACATTTGTGGGACTTCAATAATAGAAGGGTGTAGAAACAAAACTGGAGAGAGATCAGAGAAGGGCAGAGAATCCGGTATTTGATGCTGGAGGCTCTGATGTATATTCATAAGGACTACATTCCTCATGTGGACTTTGACTTAGCAACAGCAAATGGTGGGAAGCATGAGCTGTCTGCACACAGCTGAACAGAATGTGATGAGACATAGAATCATTTGCCTTGGTACGAAGAACTAGAGTTGGGTTGGGGATTCAATGGGTAGAAGTCAGGGAGATAGAAGAGCCTCCTTGCAGAAACAAGGTCATAGAACTTCAAATGAAAATACTCATGTAATGGGCTTTGAGTACCTCCATTTCCCCCTCACTATACCCTAAACTTTCAGTTTTCATAGACATTCTAAAAAAATGGTTCCCTGATTCAAACTGTCCATTTGGAAAAAGAAGTCCATGCTGAGGACTGGATCCAGCTTCTTATTCCTGGAGATTGAGTTGGCATGGGGTGGGGTGAAGAAACATGGTCTGAACATGGCACAGCTCCCTCTGCATTAGGAATCTCTGGCCTGTTTCTGTTGTTCAGTGGAATTTAATCATTCTCTACCCTTGAATCTAAAGCTCATCTGCCCTATCACTTGATGTGGGACTTCTCTATAATAATATAACTGACAGCCACTCAGACGTGCTTAAACCTTTTTGAGGATGGCTAAGTCAGTTCTTTGTGAACAGATCATTTATTGATATTTGCTTTAGGTCCTTTCAATGTACATAATCATGGCAGTACAATGTCATCACCTGATCCATTTTATAAAAATTTTTTAAAAAATTTTTGTTTCATATAGATATATTTTATATATCTATATATTTATATATATTATATATCTATATATTTCATATATATCTATATATATTATATATATTTATATATATTATATGTATTTTATATATATATTTTATTGCATTTTAGGTTCTGGGGTACATGTGAAGAACATGCAGGATTGTTGCATAGGTACATACATGGCAATGTGGTTTGCTGTCTTCATCCCCATCACCTATATCTGGCATTTCTCCCCATGTTATCCCTCCCCAACCATTTTACTGCTAGCAACCTATCCTAAGTGACTTTGATAGGATGGTTCTGCAGAAAGTGCTGGCATCAATATTATTATTAAACTTTTGTTTTAAGTTTACTGTTATTATTCAACTTTAAGTTACATGCACAGGTTTGTTATATAGGTAAATTTGTGTCATGGGGGTTTGTTATACAGATTATTTCATCACCCAGGTATTAAGCCTAGTACTCATTAGTTATTTTTCCTGATCCTCTCCCTCCTCCCACCCTCCACCTTCCTATAGGCCCCCGTGTGTATTGTTCCCCTCTATGTATCCATGCATTCTCATCATGTAGCTCCCACTTATGAGTGAGAATATGTGGTATTTGGTTTTCTGTTTCCTTAGTTTGCTAAGGATAACGGCCTCCAGTTCTATCCATGTCCCTGCAAAGGACATGATCTCATTCTTTTTTATGGATGCATAGTATTCCATGGTGTATGTGTACCACATTTTCTTTTTTTTAAATTTTATTTTACTTTAGGTTCTGGGGTACATGTGCAGGTCATGCCGGGTTGTTGCATAGTTGCACACATAACCAGGTAGTTTGCTGCCTCTATTCCCCTTTCATCTATATCTGGCATTTCTCCCCATGTTATCCCTCCCCAACCTCCCCAACCCCCGCTGTCCCTCCCCTGGCCCCTGACCAAACTGCCTGTGATGCTCCTCTCTGAGTCCACATGTTCTCATTGCTCAAACCCACTTGTGAGCGAGAACATGCGTGTTTGGTTTTCTATTCTTGTGTCAGTTTGCTGAGGATGATGGTTTCCAGATTCATCCAAGTATCTATAAAGGATATGAACTCATTGTTTTTTATGGTTGCATAGTATTCCATGGTATATATGTGCTACATTTATTTTTTGTCCAGTCTATCATTGATGGGCATTTGGGTTGGTTCCAAGTCTTGCTATTGTACACTGGGCCGCAATGAACATACATGTGCACGAATCTTTATAATAGAATGATTTATAGTTCTTTGGGTATATACCCAGTAATGGGATTGCTGGGTCAAATGGGATTTCTATTTCTAGATCCTTGAGGAATCGCCACACTGTCTTCCACAATGGTTGAACTAATTTACACTCCCACCAACTGTGTAAAAGTGTTCCTATTTCTCTACATTCTCTCCAGCATCTGTTGTCTCCAGATTTTTCAATGATCACCATTCTAACTGGCATGAGATGATACCTCAATGTAGTTTTGATTTGCATTTCTCTAATGACTAGTGATGATGAGCATTTTTTGATATGTTTGTTGGCCTCATATATGTCTTCTTTTGGAAAGTGTCTGTTCATATCCTTCACCCACTTTAGAATGGGTTTGTTTGTTTTTTTCTTGTAAATCTGTTTTGGTTCGTTGTAGATTCTGGATATTAGCCCTTTATCAGATGGCTAGATTGCAAAAATTTTTTCCCATTCTGTTGGTTGCCGGTTCACTCTAATGATTGTTTCTTTTGCTGTGCAGAAGCTCTGAAGTTTAATTAGATCCCATTTGTCCATTTTGGCTTCTGTTGCCATTGCTTTTGATATTTTAGTCATGAAGTCCTTGCCTATGCCTATGTCCTGGATGGTTTTTGCCTACGTTTTCTTTTAGTGTTTTTATGGTGTTAGATTTTATGTTTAAATCTTTAATCCATCTGGAGTTAATTTTAGTGTAAAGTGTCAGGAAGGCGTCCAGTTTCTGTTTTCTGCACATTGCTAGCCAGTTTTTCCAACACCATTTATTAAACAGGGAATCCTTTCCCCATTGCTCGTTTTTGTCAGGTTTGTCAAAGATCGGATGGTTGTAGATCTGTGGCATTGCCTCCAAGGCCTTTGTTCTGTTCCACTGGTATATATCTCTGTTTTAGTACCAGTACCATGCTGTTTTGATAGTATAGTTTGTATACTTGTAGTTTGAGCCTTGTAGTATAGTTTGAAGTCTGGCAGCATGATGCCTCTGGCTTTGTTCTTTTTGCTTAGGATTGTCTCGGCTATGTGGGCTCTCTTTTAGTTCCATATGAAGTTTAAAGCGGTTTCTTCCAGTTTTGTGAAGAAGTTCAATGATAGCTTGATCGGGATAGCATTGAATCTATAAATTACTTTGGGCAGTATGGCCATTTTCACAATATTGATTCTTCCTAACCGTGAGCATGGAATGTTTCTCCATCTGTTTGTGTCCTCTCTTATTTCCTTGAGCAGTGGTTTGTAGTTCTCCTTGAAGAGGTCCTTTACATCCTTTGTTAGTTGTATTCCTAGGTATTTTATTCTCTTTGTAGCAATTGTGAATGGGAGCTCTTGATTTGGCTCTTTGTTTGCCTGTTATTGGTATATAGGAATGCTTGTGATTTCTGCACATTGATTTTGTATCCTGAGATTTTGCTGAAGTTGCTTATCAGTGTGAGGAGATTTTGGGCTGAGATGATGGGTTTTCTAAATATACAATCATGTTGTCTGCAAATAGACACAGTTTGACTTCCTCCTTTCCTAATTGAATACATTTTATTTCTTTTTCTTGCCTGATTACTCTGGCTAGAACTTCCAATACTATATTGAATAGGAGTAGTGAGAGAGGCATCTTTGTCTAGTGCCTGATTTCAAAGAGAATGCTTCCAGCTTTTCCCTGTTCCGTATGATATTGGCTGTGGATTTGTCATAATAGTTTTTATTATTTTATGATACATTCCACTGATGCCTAGTTTATTGAGAGTTTTTAGCATGAAGGACTGTTGAATTTTGTCAAAGGCCTTCTCTGCATCTATTGAGATAATCATGTGGTTTTTGTCTTTGGTTCTGTTTATGTGATGAATTACGTTTATGGACTTGTGTATGTTGAACCAGCCTTGCATCCCTGGGATGAAGCCTACTTGATCATGATGAATAAGCTTTTTGATGTGTTGTTGCAATTGGTTTGCCCGTATTATATTGAAGATTTTTGCATCTATGTTCATCCTGGATATTGGCCTGAAGTTTTCTTTTTTAGCTGAGTCTCTGCCTGGTTTGGTATTAGGATGATGTTGGTCTCATAAAATGAGTTATGGAGGATTTCCTCTTTTTGTATTGTTTGGTATAGTTTCAGAAGGAATGGAACTGGCTCCTCTTTGTATGTCTGGTAAAATTTGGCTGTGAACCCATTTGGACCTGGACTTTTTTTGGTTGGTGGGCTATTGATTGCTGCCTCAACTTCAGCCCTTGTTATTGGTCTATTCACATTTTCAACTTCTTCCTGGTTTGGTCTTTAGGTAGAGTCCAAGTATCCAGGAATTTATTCATTTCTTCCAGATTTACCAGTTTGTGTGCATAGAGTTGTTTGTAGTAATTTCTGATGGTAGTTTGTATTTCTGTGGAATCAGTGATGATATCCCCTTTATCATTTTTTATTGCATCTATTTAATTCTTCTCTCTTTCATTAGTTTAGCTAGCAGTCTGTCTATTTTGTTGATCTTTTCAAAAAACCACCTCCTGTATTTATTGATTTTTTGAAGGTTTTTTTGTGTCTCTGTTTCCTTCAGTTCAGCTCTGATCTTAGTTATTTCTTTTCTTCTGCTAGCTTTTGAGTTTTTTTCATCTTTCTCCTGTAGCTCTTTCAATTTTGATGATAGGTTGTCGATTTTAGATCTTTCCTTGTTTCTCATGTGGGCATCATTTATTGCTATAAATTTCCCTCTAGACACTGCTTTAAATGTGTCCCAGAGATTCTGGTAAGTTGTGTCTTCATTCTGACTGGTTTCAAAGAACATCTTTATTTCTGCATTCATTTCATTGTTTACCCAGTTGACACTCAGAAGCAAGGGTTGTTCAGTTTCCAAGTAGTTGTGCGGATTTGAGCGAGTTTCTTAATCCTGAGTTCTAATCTGATTGAGCTGTGGTCTGATTGACTGTCTGTTATGATTTCTGTTCTTTTGCATTTGCTGAGGAGTGATTTGCTTCCAATTATGTGGTCAATTTTAGAGTAAGTGTGATGTGGTGCTGAGAAGAATGTATATTTTGTGGATTTGGGGTGGAGCATTCTGTATATGTCTGTTAGGTTCGCTTGGTCCAGCTCTGCGTTCAAGTCCTGGATGTCCTTGTTAATTTTCTCACTGATCCGTCTAATATTGACAGTGGAACGTTGAAGTCTCCCACTGTTATTGTGTGGGAGTCTAAATCTCCTTTTGGGTTGTTAAGAACTTGCTTTATGTATCTGGGTGCTCCTGTGTTGGGTGCATATATATTTAGGATAGTTAGCTCTTCTTGTTGGATTGATCCTTTTACCATTATGTAATGCCTTTCTTTGTCTCTTTTGATCTTTGTTCGTTTGAAGTCCATTTTGTCAGAGACTAGGATTGCAACCCCTGCTTTGTTTTGTTCTCCATTTGCTTGGCAAATCTTCTTTCATCCCTTTATTTTGAGTCTATGTGTTTCTTTGTACGTGAGATGGATTTCCTGAATACAGCACACTGATAGGTCTTGACTTTTTATCCAGTTTGCCAGTCTGTGTCTTTTGACTGGGGCGTTCAGGCCATTTACATTCAATGTTAATATTGTTGTGTGTGAATTTGATCCTAACATTTTGTTACTGGCTGGTTGCTTGCCCGTTACTTGACTTAGTTTCTTCATTGCATTTTTGGTCTTTGCTATTTGGTGTGCTTTTGCAGTGGCTGGTACTTGTTCCTTTTCGTGTTTAGTGTTTCTTTCAGAGCTCTTGTAAGGCAGGTCTGGTGGTGATGAAATCTCTCAGTAATTGCTTGTCCATAAAGGATTTTATTTCTCCTTCACTTATGAAACTTAGTTTGGCTGGATATGAGATTCAGGGTTGAAAGTTCTTTTCTTTAAGGCTGTTGAATATTGGCCCTCACTCTCTTCTGGCTTGTATGGTTTCTGCTGAGAGATCCGCTGTGAGTGTGATTGGCTTCCCTCTGTGGGTGACCTGACCTTTCTCTCTGGCTGCCCTTAGCATTTTCTCCTTCATTTCAACGCTGGTGAATCTCACAATTATGTGCCTTGGGGTTGCTCTTCTTGAGGAATATCTTTGTGGAGTTCTCTGTATTTCTTGGATTTGAATGTTGGACTGCCTTGCTAGGCTTGGGAAGTTCTCCTGGATATTATCCTGGAGCATGTTTTCCAGCTTGGATTCATTCTCTCTGACATATTCAGGTATACCAATGAAACATAGATTAGGTCTTTTCACATAATCCCATATTTCTTGGATCTTTGTTCATTTCTTTTCAATCTTTTTTCTCTTGTCTTGCCTTCTCTTTTTATTTCATTGAGTTGATCTTCAATCTCTGATACCCTTTATTCTGCTTGATCGATTTGGTTATTAAAACTTGTGTTGGCTTCAAATAGTTCTCATGCTGTGTTTTTCAACTCCATCAAGTTGTTTATGTTCTTCTCTAACCTGGTTATTCTAGTTAGCATTTCGTCTAACCATTTTTTCAAGGTTTTTAGTTTCTTTGCATTGGTTTAGAACGTGTTCCTTTAGCTCAGGAAAATTTGTTATTACCCACCTTCTGAAGCCTGTTTCTGTCAATTCGTTGTACTCTTTCTCAGTCATGTTGTGATCCCTTGAAGGAGAAGAGGTGTTCTGATGTTTGATGGTTTCATCTTTTTTGTGCTGCATTTTTTTCCATCTTCATGGATTTATCTAGCTCTGATCTCAGGGAGCTGCTTGATGAGGTTGCTTGTCTGCCTGTCAAGGTGCTACTGGGTTTTCAGGGACTCCTTCAGGTTGCTAGGTAGGCTTGCTGTGTCTTTTTTGTTTACACTGGGAGGTTAGGCCCGCCTCTTCCACTGACCTGAAGGCGCTGCTGGGTGGTCAAGAGCACCGTCCCGTTGCTACTTAGGCTTCCCGTGTTTTTTGTTAAAACATGAAGCCTGGTCTCACCTCTTTGATGGTGGGTTGTGCCTTCCCTCCACGGAGCTGGATCATACAGGGTTCAGCTCAGACTGAGGCACTGTCTGCATAACCTGCTACAGTTAGTGCTTCAGCCCTCTAGGGTTTGTGTGGGAGGGTAGGGACCCGCCCAGCCGCACTGCCTGTCTCCCGGCTTTCAGCTCCCTCTCTCTCTCTGGTCGTGGGGGAGGGGCCGGCCCAGCTGCTCCATCTGTCTTCCAGCTTTCAACTCCTTCTCTCTCCAGGCATGGGGAGGGGGCAATAGCTCAGTCTGCACGCTCTCACAGCTGGCTTATGGCTTATGCGTTTGCTTAGCTCTGTGGGACAATCTGGAACACCATCCTGGATTATTATCAACTCTGTGCTTGTAATTCCCAGGCTTGACTGGCAAAGATTCCCTGTTCTGTGTATTGCTGAAGCTTTGGAGGAAGCGCCGTATCTAGACTGGGATGCTGGAGGGGGAGCCTCTGACTCACCAGTCAGATGCACTTTCTGGGTGAAGCAGCACCTCTCCCTGCCTTGGTCTGACCTGTCTGGGCTTTGCTCATCATCTGACCAGACTCATTGAAATGCACCTGGTACCTCGGTTGGAGCTAGGAGATCTCTCGATTTTTGCATCTCTCTTGCTGGGTGTTGTGCACTGGAATTGTGTCTATTCAGCCGTCTTGTTTCCTCCCGTACCACATTTTCTTTATCCAGTCTATTGCTGTTGGGCATTTGGATTGGTTCCAAGTCTTTGCTATTGTGAATAGTGCTGCGATAAATATGTGTGTCCATGTGTCTTTATAATAGAACAATTTATATCCCTTGGGGTATATACCAAGTAATGGGATTGCTGGGTCAGATGGTATTTCTGTCTTTAGGTCTTTGAGTATCAATATTATTTAAAATTCATCAGGTTAGGCTGGGTGTGGTAGCTCACACCTGTAATCCCAGCACTTTGGGAGGCCGAGGCGGATGGATCACCTGAGGTCAAGTGTTCGACACCAGCCTGGACAACATGGTGAAACTTCATCTCTACTGAAAATACAAAAATTAGTTGGGCTTGGTGGTGGGCACCTACTTGGGAGGCTGAGGCAGGAGAATCACTTGAACCCAGGAGGCCAAGGTTGCAGTGAGCTGAGAGCCATTGCAGTCCAGCCTGGGCAACGGAGTGATAATCCCTTTCAAAAGAAAAAAAGAATTCTTCAGGTGATGCCAGTAGGACAACAGAGGCTGAGCACAATGACTCTGGGAGTTAGGAAACGCTTTTTTATTCTGATGAAAGTCAGCTTTCCTGAAACTACCACCTAGCCATGCTGGTTCTGTCCTCTGGAGCAAAGTCCATTTCCTCTTTTACGTGACAGCCTTTCACACATGTGAAGTTGATAACCTGCTCTACCACTTCCCTGAGGCTTTTTCTTCTCCAAGTGAAGCCACTCATTTTGTCCACAGCTACCCCTATGATGTGGTTTTATTTCCTTCACCATCCTGAGCACAAGCAGCTTTGTCAGGATGCCACTTACAGTGTGTGTCTCTCCATGCTTTTGTTTCATTGTGAGATTGCTGTCAGCTAAATCCTCCCAATTTTCTCCCACTAAAAGCTTACAGCTTAGTCTGGGAGGTAAGCATGCCAATAAGCCAAAGCCTCCTCATCCTGTAATTATGAAATTGATTTTTAAAGTCTAAATGCAGGACTTTTATTTTCTCTTACCAAATTTCATCTTATTGGGTTGAACCTATTTAATTCTGTCCTCCAAAAGTATTAGTAAGTATTACCTACTGGGTAAGGTATCTTTATATTTTTATTCATGTTATTGGTAACAATAATAATGGCCTCTATTTATTGACTGCAGGCACCACCTGATTGGATTGAAAGAGACAGAGATGGAGCCCCAACCTCTAGAAGCAGGAGGCAGACTGAAAAGACTACAAAATCACTAACTCAGTATTTTTATAGAAGAGGAAGAAACTCAGTAGCATAAACAAGAGATCAGAGGGTACAACCAAGAGCACTGGAGAGTACTGGGCTCTAGAAAGGAATTTGTAACACCTATGGAGCTGTATTGCTGAAGTGCTTTGGGGTCCATTGCCAGCTGTATGCCTTCTCTTTCCCCCTTTTAATGAGAGTGTCTCTTGTGGTTATCCTGTGCATGTTCCACTGTTGTATGTGGAGTATGTGTGTGTGCGGGGGTGATGGTCAGCAAAGATGACTTGCTTCTTTAGTTCCTAACAGTCAGATGGTGATGAACAGTACTCAGTGTGTTGTACCCACTCTCAGGGAGCTTCATTTCCACCTGGATAGGATTTAGAGGATTGAAATATTTGCAGGATCCTGGGAGGGATAAATGTTTGCATGCAAGAGGGATATTAATAATTGGTGTCCAGAGGGAGATTAGATCTGGGCTCTGTAATTGCTTAACTAATAGCATGTGGTGAAGTGACACTGTGCCACTTTCCAGGCCTTAGCTTTAAGAAACTGGTAGCATCTACTTTATTAATATCCCTTAAGAGGTTTATTCTTAGAATCCAGCCACCATGTTGAGAGGAAGCCCAAGCTGTTTTGTGGAGAGGCTCTCATGGGGTGGGCCCAAGCCCCAGAACAACTTGCCAGCCATGTGAGGGAGCCACCTTAGGAGCGATCCTTCAGCCCCAGTCCAGCAGTCCTAGCTTATAGCAGTAGAACCAAGATGAGCTGTCCCTGATGAGCCCTGCCCAGAGTCAGATTTAGATGCATAGTAAATCATAGTCACAGTTTTAAGCCACTAAGTTTGGAAGGGTTTGTTTTGAATCCATAGCAGTGCCAGGCACTGTGCTAGCAACTTTTTATATATTTGATTATTTAATCCTTCAAGTGATGCTATGACATTGGCATTATTTTCTTCTCCTAATAGATGGGAAAACTAAGGCTCAATGAGTTTAACTAACAGCCCAAGTAGTAAATACTTGGCTTTTTAAGTATTTAAAAGCCATACAAGTAGTAAATGGCCATACAAGTAGTAAATGGCAATAATGACCCAGTAGTAGCCATACAAGTAGTAGCCATACAAGTAGTAAATGGCAATAATGGTTTTCAAACTGGACATCGTATTATTCTTGGAACCTCTAAAATGTTGAGTATAACAGGTCCAAGGGCAAGAAAGCCATGCAGCCATTTATTGAACATCTATCAAGCACTGCCTGTGGAGAAAAGAATAAAATATAGTCTGTCAAAAAGTGGTAGCTTAGAAGGGGAACAGACATGAAAACAAATAGATACAGTTCAGTTTGACATGTGCTAAAACAGTTGTATATTACATTCCTGACAGTCAAAGTGAAAAGATATGACTACATTTCCAGCTCTTTCTCTGCAGATTTTGTACCTGCAGAGATATATAGATTGTACTTATGTAAAGATTTTGCTAAACAAGTGATAGTGTACTATAGTCTATTATTTTTTTTCCATCATCTATAACAGCCCAGTATTTTAAATTGATGACCACAATTTATTAAATTGCTCTTCTATTAGATGTTTTTAATTTTTTTCTATTGCTTAGTGTTGCATCAGTATCTTTATATAAACAACACACAGATAGGTGTATTTCTTTAGAAATTGTTGACTCAAAGGTTATGATTGTGATTTAAAAAAATTATTGCCAGAAAAGCTTTACCAATTTGTACTTTCACCAAGAATGCATGAAAAGGGTCAATTTCTCTCCTCCTTCATCCCTGTGAACACTGCTTTTTTATCAATCTGTTAAGTTTTTGCCATATTGATGGGAGAATATTGTATTATTGCTGTTTTAATTTTTAATTTCCTGTTTATCAGATCATTTCATTTGCTTTTGGCCCTATGAGTGTGTATGTGTGTGCATGTTTGTGTGTGTGTGTGTGTGTGTGTGTATATATGTATATATATATGTCTGTGTGTATGGGTGGGTATATATATTTGTGTGTGTGTGTGTATTTTATACATATATATTTTTGAGAATTTCTGGTAAATATTTTTTCCTGCTTAAATTTTTTTTTGGCTGGGCACAGTGGCTTACATCTGTAATCTCAGCACTTTGGGAGGCTAGACAGCTTGAGCCCAGGAGTTCGAGAACAGCCTGGGTAACATGATGAAACCCTGTCTCTACAAAACATAGAAAGATTAGTTGGGCATGGTGGTGTGCACCTGTAGTCCCAGCTGCTTGGTAGGCTGAGGTGGGAGGATTACTTGAACCTGGGAGGCAGAAGTCACAGTGAGCCAAGAGTGTACCACTGCACTCCAACCTGGGTGATGGAGTGAGGCCCTATCTAAAAAAAATATATATATATTTTCTTATAAATTTGCATGAATTCTTTAAATATTCTAAATATCACTCCTATTAATCATTGCAAATACTTTCTTCAAGGCTGTTGCTTGTATTTAATTTTGCTTAAGGAGTCTTTTCTTACGAAGGCTTTAAAATTTCCTGAGAACATCTTTCAATTTTTGCTTTTGGAGCTTCTGGTTTTGATGTTGTTAGGGACACTTGTTCATAGGTTATAAACTCCCTGTCTTTTCTCCCAGTATTTATAATTAATTTTTTTTTTACCTCCTCAATCCATCTGGAATGTGTTTTGGAGTATGCTTAGGAGGGAGGAAGGTGGATTTCTCATGAACAGTTTAGCACCATCCTCTTGGCACTGTTTCTGTGATACCGGATGGGTTCTTGCGAGATCTGCTTGTTAAAAAGTGCGGCAGCTCTCCCCAGCCCCCACTCCTGCTTTTGCTCTGTGAAGTACCTGTTCCCACTTTGCCTTTTACCATGAGTAAAAGCTCCCCGAGGCCTCCCTTAGAAGTAGATGCCACTTCCTGTACAGAAGCAGACATACTTCCTGTACAGCCTGCAGAACCGTGAGCCAGTTAAACCTCTTTCCTTATAAAGTTACCCAGGCTCAGGTATTTCTTTATAGCAATGCAAGAATGAACTGATACAGATCCTTTGCTTTTAGAGAGGGAAGAACAGGGAGCATACAATGGGGGATTGTGTGGCCAGTACTGGAAGGGGTACATTTCTCTGCTATCCATTCATTGGCTGGAAACTAGTTGTATGATCTCAACATAACTGAAAGAAAACTGGCAAATATAGTCTTCCTGTGTGCCCAGGGAAAGGAAAATAAGCCTGGTGAGCACTGAGCCACTTTCTGCCATAGGTTTCATAGGTTCGGGTAGAATGATCTCTCTTAGACTTAAGTGCCCCACTCATTACTTTAGGCTGTGCAATACGCTGCTGTTGATCACCACTCAGTTCAAGAGTGGGAGAAAGGAGGAGCCAAGAGGCGTAGCTGCTCTAAATGCAGTACCCTGTTAATCTCCTATTGTTTTTCCCCATTTGCCTTCTTTCTTCTTGGACCCATCCCCTGAGAACTTGGAGTACTCTAACTACTTCTCTCTCTAGCAGGCCTCTCCTGCTACAAGTACACAATTGTTTGGTTGTTATTTTCTCCAACAAGTTGATCCAGCCTGCCTTACATCTTTCTGCCGTTTGTCTCAAAATTTCTGGTTGATGTTGGGTACTGTTACTTGTTTGGCACAGCTCTTATGGTTTCAGGATGCAACAAGACATCTCTTCTGTCATTTCTAAGGGTGTGGAGCAGGAAGGGACCTAGATGAGTACACAAAGTTTGCCACCTGGGTCATATATCTTTACCTTTTCATGAATTATGTGGGAAGAATATGGAATGATTGACTCAGGAGCAGTTCCAATGTGCAGTGTGTAGAGGTTGGTAAAAGAGAAATGAAATCACAGGCTATTTTGGTGGACACATGTTGATACCAAAATAATGATTAGTGGTTCCCTACTCTCATGTTGTCTGGAATACTATTCCTCATTCTGGATACTGCAATTTATAACAGACAGACAGACAGACTAGAGTTTAAAGTGGAGGGCATCTATGATGGTGATGTCAAGGGTTTTTGTAGAAGCAACCAGGAATTTTCTGCCTAAAGAGTAAAATGTAAAGTGGGATAGGGATGTATATGTGTCAAAAGATTCAGACTTTATAATAGCTCGTTATTAATTTGCTCTGGATTTTAGGGGCTTAATATTAAGAATTGTGTCCTATTCTATGAGTTTCCCCACCCATTTTAAATATTTGGGCAATATTTGCCTAACTCTGTTCCTGAACACTTTTTTTTTTTTTTTGAGACCTAGTCTTTCTCTATCACCCTGGCTAGAGTACAGTGGCACTATCTTGGCTCACTGCAGTCTCCGCCTCCCAGGTTCTAGTGATTCTCCTGCCTCAGCCTCCCAAGTAGCTGGGATTACAGATGCGTGCCATCACACACAGCTAATTTTTGTATTTTTAGTAGAGATGGGGTTTCACCATGTTGGCCAGGATGGTCTTGATCTCTTAACCTCGTGATCCGCCTGCCTCGGCCTCCCAAAGTGCTGGGATTACAGGCATGAGCCACCATGCCTGGCCTCCTGAACACTTCTTGTTCTGTAAGGTGATTGGCAGTGGTTGATACTCCTATATATCTGGAAAATTTTGCACTATTTTCTTTGTCTTGGAGTTTGGAATTTCCCATCTTCAGAATGGTGATAATCTACTCTTTAAAATATATCCTTTTAAGTTATGTCATGGAAAAGAGTATATAGAGTTTTGCTCAGGAGAACAAGTTGCAAAATGGAAGAGGCGAACACATTCTCCCACAAAACAATAAAATAATCTTGTTTTGCTTCAATGTGTCTTTCTCTTAATAACAATGGTTGTATGAAAGAATGAGCGAATGAACTTCTTTATTATGTATAATGCTGGGAAGAGGTTATAGTCAATTAGCCTTGCTTTGCACATGCATCCATCTATCCATTCTCTGACAACAAAGAAGCAAAGATTTTAGGAAAGAGAGGCACAAAGTCATAGTGAAGAAGAAATAATACCCAAGGAAACAGAGCTGATATTAGTCTGTTCTCACACTGCTAATAAAGACATGCCCAAGACTGGGTAATTTATAAAGAAAAAGAAGGTTAATGGACTCACAGTTTCACATGACTGGGGAGTCCTCACAATCATGGTGGAAGGTGAAGGAGGTGCAGGGGACGTCCCCTTTATAAAACCATCAGCTCTCATCAGAACCCTGAGACTTGTTCACTAATACGAGAACAATATGGGGGAAACTGCTCCCATGATTCAGTTACCTCCCACTGGCTCCCTCCCAAGACACATGGGGATTACGAGAGCTACAATTCAAGATGAGATTTGGGTGGGGACACAGCCAAACCATATCAGAGATCATAAAGCCAATAGAAGATGATTAATGTAAGTGTCATGTTTTGGAAATAAGAGTGGTGATCATATCTATAAATTAGGAATCAGCTATTATACAGAGAATTGTAGTTCTTTGAAATTTTAAAATTTGATTCAGATAAGACATATTTTATTCATTCAAAAACTATGTATTTTTATATCTTGTTATGAGTCAGACATTATTTTAGGCACCAGGAATACAGCAGTGAACAAAGTTGACTGCCTTCATGGAGCCTTACATTTGTCTGGGGAGGAAACACAATAGATGAACTGATAAATGTAGTGAAAATTAAAGCTAGGGCTCTCAACCCAGAGTCAAAGTCCCAGCCAGGGAGCCTGATTGGCCATGAGAGGTCATGTGACCAACCTTCTACCCAGGGTCCTGGCATTTCAGCTTCTGTAGCGATAGGCTTTCATGGTGGGTAGTATGTGTCAGAAGTCCCCAAATGCAGAAATGAGGTTAAGATGCTGGACAGTTGAAACTGGCAAAATTGCTCAGTACCATGTCCAAAGATTTATGTAGTCCTTCAAGCAAACTGGTGCTAGTCCAACCTAGTTTCAGGACCCAGACTCACACACAGTTCCCAGGATTGTTTTTCCAACAACCTCTATTTGGTTAACATTGGGAGAAGAAACTCTTTACAATTTTCTTTTTCATATTCGAACTGAGGTTTAGAGAGAAATTTTTTTGTTAAGGCATGTGCTATGATCAAAGCTCCCTTTTTTCCACCAGGTATATAACGCAGGAGGTATCTCAAAAATGTATAATATACATATTTTGGAGAAGTTGTATAGCCTGTGCTATGTTTTGAATGCTGGCGGCATTTTGGAATGACACGTAGGAGGTAGACACGGTCTCTGTCCTCTTAGGTAACCACATTATGGCTAAAGGCCCATGCGTTGCTGATGCCAACAGATGCACAAGGCAGTGATTCACTAAATGAGCAAAGAGATCATTTTTATTTCTATTGTGAAGCAGGTCTTTTGTTAGAACAAATAAGATCTTCTTTCTTTGATTTCAGGTAGCAGTGTACTAAAAGATCAAATGAGCCCATGTCCTTTCTCTGAAAGATGAAACAAGAAAATTCAAGCATGGTTAACTTATGAGGGTCAAAATATCTGAGGATAAAAATGTTTACACCTAAAAATGTAAGTAGGCCCACTGTGAGTGAATCTGTTAATTGTTCAGAGGAAAAGAGAGGGGTGGTTAAGAGTTTAGGCCTGGGACCCAGAGTGCTTGGGATTGAATCCTTGTTCTGCCACCTATAAGATTTTGAGCAAGGAATTTAACCTCTGTGTCCCCTAGTTATCTAGGATGTGAAATACTAAACCCTCACTAGACTGTTGAGAATATATGTAAGATTGGTGCAGTGCAGAATGTTAGTGCGCAATAAATATTAGCAATTTCTATTTGTAATAATAATAATCTTTCCTCACAAATTAAGGAAATAATGTACACAGTGGTCCCAGGATAATATAATATATCTCTGTTGTTTAAGCCACTAAATTTGTGATGATTTGTGATACCAGCAATAGAAGATGAATACACAGATGTTGTGTTGTTTTTTACCCACATTATCTAAAGTTAATCTTCTCCACCTTGTTTGAGCTAGATAGTACTATATTCATTATGTAGAAGAGGAAACAGATTTAGAGAGATCAAATAGCTTCGGGAAAGTTCTAATAGACCGGGGCTTGATATGAATGCCCTTGTATTTACTCAGAGCCAAGTCTTTGCAGATTTGGGAGCATCCAGATCTGTATCTCCCTTTATCTTTCCAGATTGGAAGTCAATGTTCCCCCTTTATTTCTCTCATGGGAACCTCTTCATCCTCTTGAATAATTTTCCGTATCCTTCTTTGGATATCCTGTAACTTACTGTATATTTCATGGGGGATGAGAATGACCTTGACCTCTTTTAAAATCATTTCCTGGGTGTTCAATTAACTTTGTAAGTAAATTGAGGAGTAAAGAAGGAAAGGACCATAAGTATTGGAGCACCGCCTCATGCCAGTTCTTTCTGTGTAAGATCTCCTTTTCTTTTCATAGCATCCAAATGGAGGGATGGGTAGAGAGGGCTTGTGGCTAAGCTTCACCTGCATCCTGCATAGCAAGCATGTTGTATTGATAGGTTACCTAGGGCTTAAAAATAGCAAAACCATATCAGAGCCCATTTTATAACAAGAAACTTGAGGCTCAGAGGTTGGTAGATGGCCATAGGATCACACAGTTCTTACGTTTAGAGTTAGGATTTGAACCCAGGGCTATCTCACCACAAATCCTTTTGTGCTTCTGGGATCATGGAGAGGGGATTCCTCTGGAGGCCATTAACAGAAGGGAGTAGGGGAGACAGAGGAAGGAGGAGATCACATGCGCTGTGCTGGTGTGGTGCCAGGCAGTATTGTGAAGCTGATGCCAGGGCCGGTGGAATTAACCTACATTGGCAGTGCTAGTCTACGTTGGTAGGAAGAGATGGGAAAGGGCCCAACCTAGAACACGAAGGACTCTCTGGGATGGGGATAGGGCAGACCAGCCTTGAAATCATCTCATCAAGCAGAGCCTGCTGAAATCTGGCATCTAGCATTGGTGGTGCCAGAACAACTGTGGTTTGGTTGTGTCTTTTCCCTGCTAACTGTCATCTGCCCTCCTGGGTCTTTTTGCAGGGACGGTCTGTAGGGTGATGCAGGAAGAGGAAAGAATGGAGGGAATGATCCCTAGTCTCTCTCTCTCTCTCTCTCTGTGTGTGTGTGTGTGTGTGTGTGTGTGTGTGTGTGTGTATTATTAACCTTGGAAATAGCCTATTTTATTTCTGTAGGTGGTTTTTTGCCCATATGACGGCATCTTACCATACGCAGTAAGAGCAGAATAAACAGAAGCTTTCAAAAACATACACAAGCCATGACTTGGTACCAAATGCCCAAGAACTTCAGGTTGGATTTTTTATTTTTTAAGCTAGAATTTGAAAATGATGCATGTTCTACCTTTGACTAGATTTGAAAATGAATCATGGTTTAAAGCTGAATTGTTGTTGTTGTTACCTAGTTGAAGCTCCTGATTCTTTGGGGATAGGAACTGGATTCAGAGGGAAGGACCTTATCACTTGGACTTTGTCCAGTCTTATCTCCACATTTCCTCTCCTTAACCCTGAAATGTGGGCCTGGGATTTTCTAGGTCAGGGTCTCCTCATTTCTTTACTAAGATCTTTTATCAAGATCAGTCTAGTTGTCTGGGGGCACTTGTGAATTAACCTCTAGAAAGAAGTGGAAGACGGCCAAGACTAGCTCCTTCTCTGAAAGATCCCTTTGAATGGCTCCGCAGCATTCCCAGGCTCCTGGACTCCCCAGCTGAAGTAGCACAACCCGTTCATTCTTTTGGTTAAGGTATTAACCCAAGGATGGGGTCATTCATTCGAAACTAACAAAAGCATATCCAAAATGTTCTATACTTAAGGGAAAAACCCAGCATACAATTTTTTGGGCGGTGATCTAAGGTCACAAAGTTTTAAAAAATTGTTATTGGTACTTATGAATTTTGAAGCCATTTGAAAAGCTTCAAATTGTAAGAGATGATATTGAAGCCTTTGTTTGGCTAAGAAGAAATATACTTTTTCAGCCGTCTCCATGAAAAGGGAGCCCAAGTTATGAATCTGAATTTCAAGAGTTGCAAAACTGGAAACCAGCTGCTGGAAGGAGTTGGGCAGCTTTGGAAGACAAGGAGGTGAGCTGCCGAGTTCCCTGTGAGGTTATTGAACTTGTTGCTTGGCCTTCTGTTAGAACCATACTCACCAAGTATCTGAGAATATGAGACTCTGAACGGCAAAAAAAGTAATTTCAAAAGAAAAAAAATGTTCATAACCTCTTGTAGGGACTTGTATGGGTGTTTGTCAGTCCTCACAATCGAGACATTCTTCCTTGGCCCTCACACAGCAGATCAATCTCAAGTCTTCTGATTGGGTGCATTTCAGGGTGCGTCACATTCAATCAACAATTATTCTAGAGTGTCTCTGGGTCTGCAACTGGTTAGATCTGAGAAGAGCAAGGCCAAGCATTCACTGGGTATTTTAGGCTTTCCTGCTTCTTCCTTGGCCCTCACCTTACAAAATACTTGTCTCAGAACTCTTTCTTATCCTGCCTTCTGCCTTTTCTGTTTACACCACCCCCTTACCTTAAACCACCCCTTCTTTGACTCCTGCCTGTTCCTCAGCCTTTGCAGTCCTCTTCTGCTGGGAGTCTCTAAGCCAAACACACTACTGCCCAAGCTCTCTCTGCTCTGCTGGAGCAAAGGGCTGAGGAGTTCTGGCTCAGTGCTCTGGGCTGTGATGAGTCATTCTTCTGGCCCTTTCAGTTCTGCTTTGCACCCAGGTCTGCTCACTGGCTCACGAAGTCTCCAGAGCCTGATCCGTCTCCAGGAGCCTGCCTGGCCCTCTGTCTCTCCAGCCCTTCATGGATCTGACCCTTTCTGCTGCCCTTGCCAGCTCTCCCCAGGGACTGGAGTCTTGCCCCTGAAGCACAGTCTGTTGATGGGAGCCCAGTTATTGCCACCGATTCTCTAATGTGGCTTGTGTGCCTTTCAACTGACTTCCTAGAATAGTTCTTATTCCAGCTTTCTTCCTGTTCCTGATTCAGTTTACTTGGAAAACATCATGTGTGGCTCACCATGCTGCAAATGTGCTCTCCTCCCTCGCCTGCCCCATGCTGTCTGCCTCCCTGGGTGACTGCTGGTTGGTTGCTGGCAACCCCTTTGCACGTCGGGCTCTACTTACTGCAATGATTCCAAGGCTGGTCCGCCCTATCCCCACCCCAGTGAGTCCTTCATGTTCTAGGTTGGGCCCTTTCACATCTCTTCCATCCTATTGCTGTTACCCAGCTACTGTCCATACACTTCCTATGCCCAAATCTCACACTTGGTTGTGTTCAATCTTCCTACCATATACTTTCTCTGTCCTGGTTTTGCTGGTCCGTCTCCTCATGTGTGGTCTCTCCTTAGCGGTGAGGTAATGTGCGGTATAATTATTGGTGATTGTCCCCACCATTCTATTACAAATATGTCACCCAGAGATACCAGTGGCTACGTTATTGACAAAGCTTTGTCTCAGTCATCCTGCCTTCCTCTGTAATCTCTTTCCAACATTTAGCACAGATGACCACCCGATCTTTCTCAAAACACCCTCCTGCTTTGATGGGAATTTGTTCTTCTTTTATGGCTGCCTTTGATGCTTTTGCTCCTGAGTGTTCATCCTCTTCTTCCCATCCTGGAGTCCTCACCATGTCTTCTAAGACCTCCACCTTTACTCTTTTGTGAAAGTCATATGCAGCTCGAAGCGTGACTCGGAAACCTACCCTCCGTGCTTCAGGGGCTCTCCGGTTTTACCTTTCTGGTTTTAGAGTTAAGGAGGGATAGGAGAGGTTCCTGAAGCCAACTTTTCTGTGCCATTTCATTTTTCCTACCTCTTTCATCTTGCTATTCCTCCATTTCCTGAAACAGAGAACCTTAGACTCTTTTTTTCTCTTTTAAACAATGACATCCTATACTGATACATTCCTGAGCGCTGCCATCTTCATTCTTCCCTTGTAGGAAAACAAAGAAAACCTACCCACCAGGGTTGGTTCTCTGCAGCAGGAAGTCTATCCTGCTGGAGTTGTTGGTGATTAAGTTTTCTTGAGGTAACTTGGGAGAAACACACACATAGACATGTGTACATACATGAACACACACACACACAGACACACACACATACACACACACACACACACACACACACCAAGAATAGATCAGATAGGAAGAGATATGGGTTCCTGCTTCTTCTGGAGTTTTCTCTACATATTTTGACATAATATGTATTATTTTGGTGTTCATCCCGGGTCCTGAGCTGTAGGTGACTATGATGGGCTATCACCTGAGGTGTCTGATGTATTAACAAGCCCAGATATGACAGACCCAGTGTAGGCATGGTGGGAGGCATAATGGTCAGAATGATACTCTTAAAGAAAACATTTATCTTTAAACAGAAATGATCAGGCTGTAATCTCTCCAGCTAAGCAATAAAAAAGTCAGTGCGGGCCAGGTGCAGTGGCTCACGCCTGTAATCCCAGTACTTTGGGAGGCTGAGGTGGACAGATCATGAGGTCAAGAGATCAAGACCTTCCTGGCCAACATGGTGAAACCCCGTCTCTACTAAAAATACAAAAATTAGCCGGGCGTGGTGGCGTGCACCTCTGGTCCCAGTTACTCGGGAGGCTGAGGCGGAAGAATCACTTGTATCCAGGAGGCGGAGGTTGCAGTGAGCCGAGATTGCACCATTGCACTCCAGCCTGGTGACGGAGCAAGACTCCGTCTCAAAAAAAAAAAAAAAAAAAAAAAAAAAAAAAATTCAGTGTGTTTGGAATTATATTTTTCTTAGTTTGCTTTTTACAGTGACAGCAACTTTGAATCACTGAATTCTGTCTCATATGTTTTAAAAAACAGTTTTATTGAGGTATATTGATATGCAAAAACCAAACTCATTTAATGTAAACAATTTGCTGAGTTTGGACATACGCAAACACCATGATTCCATCATCACAATTAAGGTGATAGACATAACCAACACCTCCCAAAGTTTCCTCACGTCCCTTTGTTTGTTTTTTTCTGTTAAGAAAACATGAGATCTACTCTCTTAATAAATTTTTGGCTGGGTGCGGTGGCTCAATGCATGTAATCCCAGCACTTTGGGAGGCTGAGGTGGGCAGATCATGAGGTCTAGAGTTCGAGACCAGCCTGGCCAACAAAGTGAAACCCCATCTCTATGAAAAATACAAAAATTTGCCGGGTGTAGTGGTGTGCACCTGTAATCCCAGCTACTCAGGAGGCTGAGGCAGGAGAATCACTTGAATCTGGGAGGCAGAGGTTTCAGTGAGCCGAGATCGTGCCACTGCACTCCAGCCTGAACGACAGAGCTAGACTCCGTCTCAAATAAAATAAAATAAAATAAATTTTTGTATTTATTTGGCATAAAGAGTACAGTATTCCCTGTTCTTACCTTTTACAGATAAAGAGGTTGAGAAGTGAAGAGGTGTCATCCTGCTCATTAGCAATGGCTGGTACTGATTCCTGGGATTTCTCGTTAGGCCAGCATTCTTTCTACTATGCTTTTCTCCTAGGCTATTTTACTTCTTGCATTACATAGTAGTACAGTGTTAACTCAAGATCATGCCCTATAAAATAGTAGTGCTGAAAACATTATGGGAAAATAGAAATTCAAAAAAGTAGATGAAAGAAAATATATCAATTTAGTTCTAATATGAAAACACAACTAATATGTAAATTTATTATATATTCATCCAGAATATATTTTCTATGATAGCTGCTTTTTTTTTTTCAATTTATGAGACTGACATGCTGCTGGCTGTGCTGAGGGCCCCCTGCTTTTTTCAGTTTGAAAAATACTGTCAAAACATATTTTTATTTTCTGCTTTGTTACAGTTATTTCTTCATGTTATTTAATCTTCATCAACATTTAGGACAATAATATATGATTTTGAACTTACATAATAATTTTTTGAGTGGATGTTTTAGTATTTAATGGTTTTTTCTGTGCTAAATTTAGAATGAAAATGTCAAATTATTACAAGTCTTTACTTGTTGATAGTATTGTTTATTCAGTGAATATTTGTGAACTTCTTAAGTACTGGATGCAAAGGGAGAAGGTAAAATGATTGAATGGGTGACTGAATTGGAGCAGACGTGGCATAACGTGATACTGAGTTATTTCAGGCAGTGAATTTGAGGTTTGAAAGATCTTGATCATTTATCAAAATAATGCTTCCTTCTAAGTGTTTGCTCCAATTCAGAACCAGTTACTGCTCATATTTTTTGCTAATTTGGAGCTGTCCAAGATGGTCATAATATATTGTCCATAATAACTGTGCTTGGCCAGCCTGGCAACTCAGCTTGCTCTCTTGTGAGAACAGAGCTGGCCATGAGTGAAGCAAAAGGAATATGAACAAGGCACTGAAAACATTCAGTGCTGTAATAAGAAAGTCCTTTTGGTGCATTATTTATGCCCTCCATGAAAGCTGAGAAACAAAGATTTCACTAGGTAGCGTGTAGTAGGTCCCCACTAAGCAAATTAATGACCAACAGTGAACTCCAAACTGAAGAGTGTCTTGAAATTTAAATGTGGTAGCCAGCCTCCAGGATGGTCCTCCGTGATCTTCACATTCTCATGATATTCATGTCCTGTGTATCCACGTTGAAGCAGCTGGCCTGGGTGATCACTAGAACATAGACAAAATGGTGGTATTTGACTCCAAGGCTCATAGATAAACTCTATTTCACATGGAAGTTACAATTACAATTCTGTTATACAGGCAGTTCCCTCCCTGCCCCTCAACATGTGGACTCAGTGTTCTTTTTGAAATTAAGTTCAAAATTATTTAGAACTGTTTGAGCTCACTTGGGGTTTAGTTTGTGCCTCCAAACCCATAGTAGTATACACATTGCTGTCTTTAAACAGTAGATTCCAAACAAACAACATTAGCACAGTGATTGTAAAGATGAAGAAACAAGACTTGAGTTACTCTAATTCTGTTATTCTGTGTGACTATATGGAGTGATTGTGTTTAAAATTTAACATGAATTTTATTTTATTTTTTAATAATTTTTTTAAAGTGTGGGGGTACATGTACAGGATGTGCAGGTTTGTTACATAGGTAAACATGTGCCATAGTGCTGTGCTGCACCTGTCAACCCATCACCAAGCTATTAAGCCCAGCATGCATTAGCTCTTTTTCCTAATGCTCTCCCACCAACTCTCCCCTGATAGGCCCTAATGTGTGTTGTTCCCCTCCCTGTGTCCATGTGTTCTCATTGTTCAATGTGTTCTCATTGTTCAGCTCCAGCTTATAGGTCAGAACATGTAGTGTTTGGTTTTCTGTTCCTGTGTTAGTTTGCTGAGGATAATGGCTTCCAGCTTTATCCATGTCCCTGCAAAGGACATGGTCGTGTTCATTTTTATGGCTGCATAGTATTTCACGGTGTATATGTACCACATTTTCTTTATCCGGTCTATCATTGATGGACATTTGGGTTGATTCCATGTCTTTGTTATTGTGAATAGTGCTGCAATAACTATATAATGAACATACACGTGCATGTATCTTTATTATTTTATTATACTTTAAGTTCTGGGATACACGTGCAGATCACGTAAGATTGTTACACAGGTATACACATGCCATGGTGGTTTACTGCCTCCTTCCACCTGTCATCTATATTAGGTATTTCTCCTAATGCCTTCCCTTAGCTCTCCCCTAGCTCTCCCTATCCTTCCCCTAGCTCTCCCACCCCCTAAAAAGCCCCCAGTGTGTGATGTTCCCCTCCCTGTGTCCATGTGTTCTCATTGTTCAACAACCACTTATGAGTGAGAACATACAGTGTTTGGTTTTCTGTTCTTGTGTCAGTTTGCTGAGAATGATGGTTTCCAGTTTCATTCATGTCCCTGTAAAGGACATGAACTCATCCTTTTTTATGTCTGCATAGTGTTCCATGATGTATATGTGCCACATTTTCTTTATCCAGTCTATTATTGATGGGCATTTGGGTTGGTTCCAAGTCTTTGCTATTGTAAACGGTGTCACAATGAACATATGTGTGTATGTGTCTTTATAATAGAATGATTTATAATCCTTTGGGTATATACCCAGTAATGAGATTGCTGGGTCAAATGATATTTCTATTTCTAGATCCTTGAGGAATCACCACACTGTCTTCCACAATGGTTGAACTAATTTACACTCCCACCAAACATGTTAAAGCTTTCATATTTCTCCACATCCTCTCCAGCATCTATTGTCTCCAGATTTTTTAATGATCATCATTGTAATTGGTGTGAGATGGTATCTCAATGTGGTTTTGATTTGCATTTCTCTAATGACCAGCGATGATGAGCATTTTTTCATGTTTGTTGCCTGCATCAGTGTGTTCTTTTGAAAGTGTCTGTTCATATCCTTTGCCCACTTTTTGATGGGGTTGTTTTTTTCTTATAAATTTGTTTAAGTTCTTTGTAGATTCTGGATAGTAGCCCTTTGTCAGATGGGTAGATTGAAAAATTTTTTTCCATTCTGTTCATTGCTGCTTGACTCTAATTATAGTTTCTTTTGCTGTGTAGAAGTTCTTAAGTTTAATTAGACCCCATTTGTCTATTTTGGCTTTTGTTGCCATTGCTTTTGGTGTTTTAGTCATGAAGTCCTTGCCTATGCTTATGTCCTGAATGGTATTGCCTAGGTTTTCTTCTAGGGTTTTTATGATGTTAGGTCTAATGTTTAAATCTTTGATCAATCTGGAGTTAATTTTTGTATAAGGTGTAAGGAAGGGGTCCAGTTTCTGCTTTCTGCACATGGCTAGCCAGTTTTCCTAACACCATTTATTAAACAAGGAGTCCTTTCCCCATTGCTTGTTTTTGTCAGGTTTGTCAAAGATCAGACGGTTGTAGATATGTGGCATTGCCTCGAAGGCCTCTGTTCTGTTCTTTTGGTCTATATCTCTCTTTTGGTACCAGTGTCATGCTGTTTTGATTACTTGTATAGTTTGAAGTCAGGTAGTGTGATGCCTCCAGCTTTGTTTTTGTTTTTTTTGCTTAGGATTGTCTTGGCTATGCAGGCTCTTTTTTGGTTCCATATGAAGTTTAAGGTAGTTTTTCTAGTTCTGTGAAGAAGGTCAATGGTAGCTTGATGGGGATAGCATTGAATCTATAAATTACTTTGGGCAGTATGGCCATTTTCATGATATTGATCTTTCCTTGCTTCTCATGTGGGAATTTAGTGCTATAAATTTCCCTTTAGACACTGCTTTAATAATGTCCAAGAGATTGTGCTATGTTGTGTCTTTGTTCTCATTGGTTTTGCTGAGGAGTGATTTATTTCCAATTATGTGGTTAATTTTAGAGTAAGTGCAATGTGGTGCTGAGAAGAAAGTATATTCTGTGGATTTGGGGTGGAGAGTTCTGTAGATGTCTATTAGGTCTGCTTGGTCCAGATCTGAGTTCAAGTCCTGGATATCCTTGATAATTTTCTGTTTCATTGATCTGTCTAATATTGACAGTGGAGTGTTAAAGTCTCCCACTATTATTGTGTGGGAATCTAAGTCTCTTTGTAGGTCATTAAGAACTTGCTTTATGTATCTGGGTGTTCCTGTATTAGGTGCATATGTATTTAGGATAGTTAGCCTTTCTTGTTGCATTGATCCCTTTACCATTATGTAATGCCCTTCTTTGTCTCTTTTGATCTTTGTTGGTTTAAAGTCTGTTTTATCAGACTAGGATTGCAACCCCTGCTTTTTTTTTTTTTTGCTCTCATTTGCTTGGTAAATCTCCTCCATCCCTTTATTTTGAGCCTATGTGTGTCTTTGCATGTGAGATCTCCTGAATACAGCACACTGATGGGTCTTGACCTTTTATCCAATTTGCCAGTCTGTGTCTTTTGATTGGGGTACTTAGCCCATTTACATTTAAGGTTAATATTGTTATGTGTGAGTTTGATCCAGCCATTTTGATACTAGCAGGTGGTTTTGCCTGTTAGTTGAAGCAGTTTCTTCATTGTGTCAATGGTCTTTACCATTTGGTATGGTTTTGCAGTGGCTGGTACTGGTTGTTCCTTTCCATGTTTAGTGCTTCCTTCAGGAGCTCTTGTAAGGCAGGCCTGGTGGTGATGAAATCTCTCAGCAATTGCTTGTCCATAAAGGATTTTATTTCTCTTTCACTTATGAAGCTTAGTTTGGCTGGATATGAAATTCTGGGTTGAAAGTCCTTTTCTTTAAGGATGTTGAATGTTGGCCCCCACTCTCTTCTGGCTTGTAGGGTTTCTCCCAAGAGATCTATTGTGAGTCTGATGGGCTTCCCTTTGTGAGTGACCAGACCTTTTTCTCTGGCTGCCCTTAGCATTTTCTCCTTCATTTCAACCCTGGTGAATCTGATGATTATGTGTCTTGGGGTTGTTCTTCTTGAGGAATATCTTTGTGGTGTTCTCTGTATTTCCTGAATTTGAATGTTGGCCTGCCTTGCTGCGTTGGGTAAGTTCTCCTGGATTATATCCTGAAGAGCGTTTTCCAGCTTGGATTCGTTCTCGCTGCCACATTCAGGTACACCTATCAAACGTAGATTAGGTCTTTTCACATAATCCCATATTTCTTGGAGAATGTGTTCATTTCTTTTCACTCTTTTTAATTTAATCTTGCCTTCTCATTTTATTTCAAGTTGATCTTCAATCTCTGATATCCTTTCCTCTGCTTGATTGATTCAGCTATTGAGACTTGTGTATGCTTCGCCAAGTTCTTGTGCTGTGTTTTTCAGCTCCATCAAGTATTTTATGTTCTTCTCTAAGCTGGTTATTCTAGTTAGCGTTTTGTCTAACCTTTTTTCACAGTTCTTAGCTTCTTTGCATTGGGTTAGAACATGTTCTTTTAGCTTAGAGAAGTTTATTATTACCTACCTTCTGAAGCCTGCTTCCATCAGTTTGTCAAACTCATTCTTAATTCAGTTTTGTTCTCTTTCTGGTGAGGGGTTGTGATCCCTTGAGGGAGAAAAGGCATTCCAGTTTTTGGTGAATTCAGCCTTTTTGTGCTGGTTTCTCCCCATCTTCATGGATTTATCTACCTTTGGTCTTTGGAGTTGGTGACTTTCGGATGGGGTCTCTGAGTGGACAGTCTTTCTGTTGATGTTGAAGCTATTTCTTTTTGTTTTTTAGTTTTCCTTCTAACAGTCAGGACCCTCTGCTGCAGGACTGCTGGAGGTTCACTCCAGACCCTGCTTGCCTGGGAATTACCCACAGGAGCTGCAGATCAGTAAGGATTGCTGCCTGTTCCTTCTTTTGGTAGCTTCGTCCCAGAAGGGTACCTGCCAGATGTCAGCAGAGCTCTCCTGTGTGAGGTGTCTCAGGATTATTGGGGGTCAGGGAGGCAGTCTGTCCCATATAAGAGCTCAAGTGCAGTGCTGGGAGCTCTGTTGCTCCCTTCAGAGCTGCTGGGCAGGGATGTTTAAGTTTGCTGAAGTGGAACTCACAACCGTCCCTTTCCCCAGGTGCTCTGTCCTGGGAAGGAGGGGCGTCATTTATAAGTCCCTGATGGGCTGCTGCCTTGTTTTCAGAGATACCCTGCCCAGCAAGGAGGGAGTCTAGTCCATATGTATCTTTATAATAGAATGATTTATATCCCTTTAGGTATATACCCAGTAATGGGATTGCAAGGGTCAAATGATGTTTCTGCCTCCAGATCTTTGAGTAATTGCCACACTGTCTTCCACAATGGTTCAGGCTCTTTTTTGGTTTCATCTGAATTTTTAAATAGTTTCTTCTAATTCTGCAGAGAATGTCAATGGTAGTTTAATTGGACTAACATTGAATCAATAAATTACTTTTGGCAGTATGGCCATTTTCACAATATTGATTCTTCCTACCCATGAGCATGGATATTTTTCCATTTGTTTATGTCCTCTCTGATTTCCTTGAGCAGTAGTTCTCCTTGAAGAGGTCCTTCATTTCCCTTATTAGCTGTATTCTTAGGTATTTTATTCTATTTGTAGCAATTGTGAATAGGAGTTCATTCCTGATTTGGCTTTCTGCTTGCTTGTTGTTGGTGTATAAGAATGCTAGTGATTTTTCATATTGATTTTGTATCCTGAAGCTTCACTGAAGTTGCTTATCAGCTCAAGAAACTTTAGGGCTGAGGTGATGGGGTTTTCTAGATATAGCATCATGTCATATGCAAACAAAGACAATTTGACTTCTTCTTTTTCTATTTGAATACGCTATATTTCTCTCTCTTGCCTGATTGACCTGCCAGAACTTCTAATACTATGTTGAATAGGAGTGGTGAGAGAGGACATCCTTGTTGTGTGCTGGTTTTCAAAGGGAATGCTTCCAGCTTTTGCCCATTCAGTATGATATTGACTGTGGGTTTGTCATGTATGGCTCTTATTATTTTGAGGTATGTCCCTTCAATATCTAGTTTCTTGAGAATTTTTAACTTGAAGGGATGTTGAATTTGATCAAAGGTGTTTTCTACATCTATTGAGATAATTGTGTGGTTTTCATCTTTAGTTCTGTTTATGTGATGAATCATATTTATTGAAATACATATGTTGAACCAACCTTGCAACCCAGGAATGAAGCTGACTCGATTGTGGATAAGCTTTTTGATGTGCTGCTGGGTTTGTTTTTATATTGAGGATTTTTGCATCCATGTTCATCAGGGATATTTGTCTGAGGTTTTCTTTTTTGTTGTATCTCTGTGAGGTTTTGGTATCACGATGACACTGTTCTCATAACATGAGTTAGGGAGGATTCTCACCTTTTCAATTTTTTGGAATAGTTTCAGTAGAAATGATGCCAGCTCTTCATCATACCTCTGATAGAATTCAGCTGTAAGTCCATTTGGTCCCGGGCTTTTTTTGTTGCTATTTATTACTGACTTAATTTCAGAACTTGGTCTATTAAGGGATTTAATTTCTTCCTGGTTCAGTCTTGGCAGGGTGTATGTGTCCAGGAACTAATCAATTTACTCTAGATTTTCTTGTTTATGTGGATAGAGGTGCTTATAGTATTCTTTGATGGATGGCTGCATTTCTGTGGGGTCAGTAGAGATATCCCCCTTATCATTTCTGACTGTGTCTATTTTATTCTTCTCCCTCTTATTAGTCTAGCTATCAGTCTACCTATTTTATTACTTTTTTTTTTTTTCAAAAAACCAGCTTCTGGATTCATTGATATTTTTGAAATGTTTTTTTTTTTTTGTCTCTAGCTTCTTCAGTTACACTCTAATCTTGGTTATTTCTTGTCTTCTGCTAGCTTTGGGGTTTGTTTGCACTTGGTTCTCTAGTTCTTTTAGTTGTATTGTTAGGTTGTTAATTTGAGATCTTTCTAGCTTTTTCATGTGGACATTTAGTGCTATAAATTTCCCTCTTAACACTGCTTTAGCTGCCTTCCAGAGATTCTGGTATGTTCTCTCTTCATTCTCATTAGTTTCAAAGAACTTCTTGATTTCTGCCTTACTTTCATTATTTACCCAGGAGTCATTCAGGAGCAGGTTGTTTAGTTTCCATGTAGTTGTGTGGTTTTGAGTGAATTTCTTAATATTGAGTTCTAATTTGATTGCACTGTGGTCTCAGAGACTGTTATGATTTCAGTTTTGTTTTGTTTGTTTTGTTTTTTGCATTTGCTGAGGAGTGCTTTGCCTCTGATTATGTGATCAATTTTAGAGTAAGTACCATGTGCCAATGAGAGGAATTCTGTTGTTTTGGGTCGAGAGTTCTGTACATATCTATCAGCTCCACTTGATCCTGAGCCGAGTTCAGGTACCATACAGCACATCTTGATTTGGATTAGCCACATTTTAAATGTTCAAAGGCCACAGTAGTTGGTGGCTGTTATATGGAACACTGCAGATCTACAGCTGTCTCTTCCTAATCAGTGGAGCTCTTTATTAAAAGGCACAAGCTGCCAACAAAGTAATGAATTCATTGTTGCTAGATTCATTCAAGCATCTAGTGTGTGAAGTTCAAAATTCATGAGTCCTCCACCTGAACCTTATTAAGCTTTGTGGGCTTATCACTAATTCAGCACATCCATGGACAGGGATGTGTTTATAGAGCAAATATGCAGGAAATCATTGGCCATCAGATGACACAGACCTTCTGAAGCCACATGCCCCTCACAGACCACCAAGCTGTGTGTTTGCACGTGCAGACTATTGTGCAAGCATTGGAACTCCATGTGCTGAAGGCATGGGCACCCAGTGAAATATTTGAGTGGAATTTTCAACCAAAAGCAGCTGAAAGCTTTTCCAATTTAAGCTGTAAAGGCAGTCGGGGGATTTTTGCACATGAATCAACTCGTTTACTTTGACAAGCCCTCTCTGTTCTCTGCCCCTGCCCAGTCTCTGGCTCACAAAGGTACTCTATGTGTAAATTTGCAGGGGGTGGGAGGAGGTGCATAGAAGTTCAAGGCAAATTTCCCTGAAAAATGAAGAATCTGGGAGCCAGGGTGGAAACGCAGGAAGGGTCCCCTGTGTGCATTTCCACCCTCCCTCACCAGAAGTGCTGTTGTTCCAAGGGTTGAAGGTGGATTCACATTATCTCGTCTGATAAGATAGACGAGACTTACACTTCTGTATAAGCATGAATATAATTAATATAATTAGTGGTTATTTTGAAGAATAGTTACAAGGATATTGATTTTTAAAGTCTGTGTCTCATCTTTTTCCCATTCATTTTATGCTTCATTTTGATAAAAGAAAGGAACAAAGTGGTCAGAAGGACACGGAGTAGCTTGTGCCTGATCTGTGCTTGAAGGAATGCCTCATGTTGTGGAGCCCATTTCAGTGGCATCTCCTTGAGTGAAAGATGGGGGAGTGGGGAGTCACAATCCATAATAACAACACTATCATAAGAACAGTGACCAACATTTAATCAACATTATGTCCATGACCCTTGATATGGAACAACTTGTTTCATCCTCACCATCACCCTATGAGGTAGACACTGATATATGTCTCCATTTCACTATGGAAGAAACTGGGACAGAGAGGTTAGATGCTTTGCTCAGGTCACCCAGCTGGTAAGGGGCAGAGATCGGGTTCAAACCCAGGTGACACCTTAGTTCTTACCCAGAAGACCACAGTCTGTCATGATTGGAAGCCTCCTTAAAAGTCATCCCACCAACTTCCTACAAAGGTAAAAATCTCTTTGACTTTCCAGACAGATGGTCATCCAGCCCATCTTGAATGCATCCAATTGCTTGAATGCATTGAGCAACAGGGAGTTCATTACCTTGTCAGCAGCCTATACCTTTTAAGAAAAGCTCTAACAGTTGGAAAATTCTTCTTTAGATGAAGCTATTTCCTACCATTAGTAAGATTTGTTCAGTGTTCCTGGGGTACAGGCTTCTTGAAACTGCCATAAGATAGAATTACACATGGTGGGACTTAAATCTCTGTATGCAAGTGTTGTGTTGAATCCCTATCGACTCCAGTGGAGATGGCACTAGATGCAAGAGGCTGAAGAAGAGACCCAGAGCCAGCAAATGAGACATGGGTTTTACTGGGGACTTACGTATAGGGGAGAGTCCAGTGGTAGAAGGCTAGGCAGGAGAACTGTGTGTCCGGCCCAGTGGTGGCAGGCTGCTTGCAAAAGGCATGCAGCTCACATCACATTTTCACTTATCACTCTCCCTCTAACAGTCTTCAGTGGGTTAACCTTCACTTAATCCAAAACAAAGGGCCTTGGTCCCCAGTATGGCCTGTGTTCCATGGCCCAGGCTTGGAGCTCAGATGTTCCTCATAGAAAAGGAAGGAACCTCTGGGTTTGGCACTCTCAGATTTCTCAGCTCAGAGCACACATTTAGATGTGTCTGCCATACAGGGTCAGTCTCAGGGAGTCTACGTTATTGCTCTCAGGTACATTTACCATACAGCGTATTAATATAATTGGGAGTTAGTTTCAAAGAATAGTTACAAAGATATCCATCATTTGAATCTACCTCTCACCTTTCTGTTTCACCGCTTTTGCTCCAGTCCATTGAATGATTTACTCCGGGTCCCTGTTATGGGTCTCAGGAGGTCCTGTGTCCACACCTCTACTCTTGCTGCTCTGAATATTCTCCAGTACCTGTTCATCACCAAATGCTGCTCCTTCTTTAAGCCTCCGTACTCCCTGCCATGAAGTCTGCTTTGCTGAGGGGATAAGTTGCTGTTACTGGTGAGAGCTAGGTGATTGTTCATTAAGGAAGATTAAAATCAAGAGATGATGTCACATCAGCAACATGGTGAAATAGTAGGGTCCTGACTATCCCTTTTCTAACAGATGCACCTAATAGACACCTACATATGGAGCAATACTCCCTGAGAGAAAGCAGAAACTAGTTGAAAGACTCCTGCGTACTGAACTGAGAAAAATATTCACATTGAAACAGGAAAAGCAGAGACAGAGTCTGGTGGAGAAGAGAGAGCAAGGGAAGATGTTTGTCAAAGGATATACAATTTCAATTATTAATAGATAGAAGAAGAG